>JAQGCH010002489.1:0-12545 GCA_034699485.1 Nanhermannia elegantula
TGTCTATCAATTACGTCCTCTTTTTGTATAATTATAATTCATTTTTAACATATTATTGTTTTAAATGATTGTAAATTATATTACAATCCAATTATGCATTCATTGATTGTTTTTTTTATTGAATTAAAAATGAAATTTTTGTGGGAATTGATTGAAATTATAAAATAATTTAAAAACTATAAAGAAATGCTGTCATTTACGAAATACTATATAAGTCACATTCAATGCAATCAATTCTTTTGAACTTATGAACAAAAACTATTCATCTTTTCATATATTGAGTTAGTTTTGCCGATAATTAAATATTTTGCAAAAATATCTCACAACTTATCAAATAATAAGTTAAACAAACATTGATAATAACGATAAAACATTTCCTCAACTATTGAAGGTTTCATTTATTGATAAAGTTTTAAAATAACAAAACTTATGGTCCAAAAGGGATTTTAATTATATTGAATTACGTTATATTTGTTTATTTGATTGATTTAAACAGAGCTAAACTCTATATCACTTTTAGTACTTTTATATATTCAATAGTAAATTGAAGATTAATATGTTTTGATAGGAACTCATTAGTTATAAAAAGACAACATTCCTATTAATAGATAGTATTTTCATAGAGTGTAAACACAAAAGTGTTTATTTAGCTCACAATCGATGACCTGAGGCTATAAAAAAAGTGCTAAATATATGCATTATATGAATATAAATAGAGTACAGGTATATGCAAAACACTATATCTTATGTGTCGTCGATTCGCTTTTTTTGATGAAAACAAATAGAAATTAAGACCAGTTATTGACTAACATTTTACACACTTCTTAATAACTATTATTAATATTTCATTTCATTTCAAATCTAAACGAATCTCTATTTATATCAACGCTATTAACAAATGTTTAATTAAATTATATTAAAACTAATTATTCTTTTAAACCAATCATTTGTTTAATATTAATATTTAAAACTGTAATTAATTTGAGAAAAGGTATAAATTCTGTCAAAATATTACTCAAGTTTTTGATTATTTGTTTATTTAACTCAAATATCACTGCAATTGATATTATATTTAATTTTGATTTAATTTCTTATCAATAATAATGTTTTAATCACTATTTCAGATGAATTTCGTGACAAAGGATTTGAATTAACATTAATAGCAATTAATTGAAACCTAAAGAAGTATTAATTAATTAATCGTCAAAATCGTTATCAAAGCATAGATTGCAATAAAGTTTGAGCGAACTCGAGGTGAGACTAAAGAGACTAAACTCTATTTAATAACTAATATATCGCTATTTTATTATTAATAATAAACAATTTTCACTTTTTGTCAAACCAATGATTAGCAAAAAGATTATGAATTATTTAATGAAATGAACAAAATTTGATGATTTGGTGAATGTATTGCTCATAATAATGACAATTAAAAAGTAAATACTTATCAGATATTATATGATATGAAATTTGAGAAAACAATTCAATTAAAAATGAACGTAAAACAGGTTTTAATAATAAATATCTGTTAAACGCAAGACATAAATGTTTGAATGGCTCCGACGCCGACCGCAGACGAGTTATGGGGCAGGCATTTGATGCCACCCTCTCTTGAAGTGGACGTATTGATGCCGAACGGGTTACTCATTGAAGTGAAATGTAATAGAGAATCAACTTTGGAGACCATCAAAACCGATGTCTGGGTTGAGGCCAAAAAAAACGTTTTGTATCGATTACTGAATGACTTGAACTCTTATATTTTCATTGCTGTCACCCAAGACTCTAAACTTGAAGAGTTTTATGACGAGTCCCGAAGACTGTGTGACCTCAGACTCTTTGAGCCCATCCTTAAGTTAATAGAACCCGAAGGAAACAAAGACGAGAAGATACTCAACTCTGACATCAGTTTAGCCATCGGTAAACCCATTCATGAATTCGATTCCATTAAGAGCTCAGAAGTAATCGAATTTCGGAGAAATATTCAAACCGTTTGTCGTATTATTGTTGAGAAGAGAGAGTCTTTGCCTTTCGCTGAGAAACTGCTGTTCACATATCCGCCTGAATTAGACGAAACTATTACTCATGAAAAAGACTTTAAAACTAATATAAAAGTAAATGTTTGGGGTTTTGTGAACGCACCCAAAGAAAACTTTTTATTAGAAGTCAGTCACCATTACTTGTGCGCTGATCTTATTTGTGATGTTTTACAACTGATTAATAAGAGTGGTGAACAACAGCAAAAGCAAATCCAACAAAACAAATGCAATTATGTCCTTAAGATATGTGGTTTTGAACAGTATTTGTTGGGAAACTATGAGTTATATCGCTATAAAGTATGTCTATTTATTATTTGATATACAGTCTTGGTCAATAGTGACTTGCGAAGTTTTTCGGCCTGTTCGCCCAGTCAAATTTAATAAATTTCGATCAAAATTTTTTTTGGTTGTATCTTTTGATAGGAAGCAACTTTTCACTTGAGAGATATGATCCGCTGCCAAGGGGTTTATTAATGGTTACAGGTAATATGCTAAGAAAGATTTGGGGTAATTTTTTAATTTCTGATCAGTACAAACGAAGGAACTAATAAAATCATTAGACACGTGTATTTTTGTTTGACCTGAAAAATCTTAACTTGAGAATGGTAGCGCATCAAACTCGAAAATTACGAAAATTTAAATGTGTATAGCCTACCAGCCTCTCATCATAATGTATCAACCTCAAGTAAAAAGTTTCTTCCCATCAAAAGATACAACCAAAATAATTTCGATCGAAATTTGTTAAATTTTACTTATAGAACAGGCCGAAAAACTGAGGAAGTTACTATGGCGAAGACTGTACGTTAATATGTATCAACATTTAGTACATAAGGACGTGTGTATCGCAAGGAAAAGTCACACAATTATTAATGGTTGATGAGAAGGTACTCTACAGTCAAATACCCAAATGTTCTTTTCTGGTCCCCTCTTTTGTTCGGCGAATTCCTCAACAAAATACACAGACATCTGATATTCAAACCTCTTTAGCAAATAATCAATTGATATCTTTGTGGAAAATCGACAGTTGGTTTCGCCTCCGAATACTTCTCGCAACTTATGTTAACGTTAAAGATGTTGATAGGATTTATGTGAAGGCAGGTATATATCACGGACCTGAGGCTCTGTGTGAGGAAAAGATAACGAAATATGTGTTGCCTCAAAACCCCCGATGGAATGAACTGTTAGAATACGACTTATATATACCTGACATTCCACGAAACGCAAGACTGTGTTTCTCGATCTGTTCAGTGACTTATCGTAAGAAACGTGAAGAGCATTGCGCTCTGGCCTGGGGTAATATGCAATTGTTTGACTTCAAAAACCGTCTCTTAAGTGAACGAATTAATATTAATTTGTGGCCAATGCCTAAGGGATACGACGAATTGCTTAATCCCTTGGGAATGATTGGTTCGAATCCAAACAATGATTCGTCATGTCTTCAAATAGAGTTCGATCGGTTCACAATGCCCGTAGTGTTTCCACCAGAGAATCAAATAGAAGAGTACTCCAGTTTCGTGAATAAGCTCGAGCGCGAAAAAAAGCTTCCTGCCTTTTCTGTGGACTCTCAGAGTAGTTCACGTTATCAAAGCGATGATCCCGTTTCTCAAAATGATTTATCACAACTGACCGAAATATTAAAACGCGATCCTTTGTCAGAATTGTCAGAACAGGAAAAAGACTTATTATGGAGACTCAGAAATAATTTATTATCAATTCCCGAATCTTTGCCTAAACTGTTAGATGCGGTCAAATGGAACAGTCGTGACGAAGTGTCTCAACTGTATTGTCTTCTCAAAAAATGGCCCACAATTAAAGTGGAGACAGCTTTAGAACTATTGGATTGTAAATATGCGGACACCACTGTTAGAGCTTATGCCGTCAAATGGCTCGACCAAGGCTTGACTGACGACCATCTTATGCAATATCTGTTACAATTAGTTCAAGTGTTGAAGAAAGAGCCATATCTTGATAATGAACTGTCAAACTTTCTATTGAGAAGATCTTTAATGAATCAAAGAATCGGTCACTTCTTTTTCTGGCACTTAAAGGGGGAAATGCACGAGCCCTTGAACTCTTTGAGATGTGGTTTGTTGTTAGAGTCTTACTGTCGTGGTTTGCCATTAAAAACTTTGAGATCAATTGTCAAACAAGTGGCAGCTCTTGAAAAGCTGGAAAAGCTGACAGACATTCTCAGAGAACGCAAAGATGAAACTCAAAAAGATAGGCTTCGATTTCTATCCACTTATTTAAGACAAGACGACTATTTAGAAGTTCTTCAAGAATTGCCGAACCCATTAAACAGTAGTTTAATATTAGGGAAGATTATGGTTGACGAGTGTCGGATCATGGACTCAGCTAAGCGTCCGCTTTGGCTCGTTTGGTCAAATCCGGATCCAATGGCGGCCATATCGTGTCCCACAAACGCTATTATCTTTAAAAGTGGTGATGATTTACGGCAAGATATGTTGACTTTACAGGTGATAAGAATAATAGACCTGATATGGCGTCGCGAAAATCTGGACCTCAAAATGCTTCCCTACACTTGTTTGGCAACTGGAAAACAGGTCGGAATGATTGAAGTCGTTCGAAATGCTAAGACTGTTATGAATATTCAGCGTTCCGGAGGACGTATGGCTGCCTTTCAGGTGGATTCCAGTCAATTGCATAAATGGATTAAAGAGCATAATAAAGACAATTATGACAACGCAGTCGATAATTTCACAAAGTCATGCGCTGGTTATTGTGTCGCTACTTTTATTTTGGGTATCGGTGACAGAAATCCTGACAATATAATGATCAACGAAGACGGACAGATATTTCATATTGATTTCGGTCACTTTTTGGGACATTTTAAGAAAAAATTTGGAATAAATCGAGAGCGCGTTCCTTTCGTTCTTACCTATGACTTCTTACAAGTCATCTCTAAAGGGGCTGAAAATCCTTTAAAAAGCAAAGAGTTTGAAGCGTGAGTCACATCACTTTCACATCAATTTTAATTATAATTAAAGGACATAAGTGCAAAATGATCCAGGTTCATTTTTAGCAAGATCAAAAATGATCAAGCAATAGATTTGTTCTGTCTGTCTGTTGGTGAATAGATCTCGAAAACGGTCAGAGCTATCAAAAAACTGATTTCATAATCATAATCAGCGTCCCTGAGAACTCATAAAATGACGACAAAAGTCTGTGTCCAGTGACCAGTGGCCAAGTACCCATGGAAAACTACCGATACTAATGCTTTACCATGGGAAGGATCACGCTTTTGTAAACAGTCATAGACTGTATGCTTTTGCTCAAAATAACATTTTCTTCCATAGAGCCCATTATAAAAAAAAATTTTGCAAGTTCAAAATTTCTATTTTCCCGATCGAAGGTGGACATCATTTTTAGGGCGTCTTTTCGCTTCGTCGAATTTCATTTCGCCGAATCCATTTCGCCGAATTTCTTCTCGCCGAATTTTCATCTCGCCAAATTTCATTTGAGATTAAGTATTTTATTAATTTTATTATTTTTAATGGTTTTAACTGCTTTTATAGAGAATACAAAAATTATTGAAATTATTTAAGTAAATTCCACTATAAGTAAGTTAAGTGCCACGTAATGATAAACCTAACCTAACAATAAACGGTATTATTAGTTAGGTTAGGTTTATCATTTTCGTGAGCTAGCTAGAATTTTTGCAAGATTGCAAAGAGGAAAGCTACAATTTTTGTTAAAAACTAATTTAAATTTAAACTCTATTTGAAATTGTTATTTAAAAAATTAATTTAAAGGCAAGCATTTTAAATACTGTTATGATTATAATTTTTCGGGCAAATAAAATTCGGCAAAATGGATTAGGCGAAGTGAAATTCGGCGAAATGAAATTGAGCGAAGCGAAGGTAAATTATTTTTAGGGGTTAGAAGACACTTAAGGTAAGTTTCAATTTGATGACTATAAAAAAGTTGTTGAACGTACTGCTATTTTAATGATTTTGCACTCATGTCCTTTACTCATAAAAAAGCTGTTAATCAATGAGATTTCGGTTATTTTACTCAAATTGTCTCTTAGTTTTCAAAAAATGTGTGGCGACGCATATTTGGCGCTTCACGAGAACGCAAACCTATTGATAGCATTGTTCACAATGATGCTCTCGACCGGCATTCCTGAGTTGCAGTCCATGGATGACATCAGTTATTTGCGGCAAACATTACAGGTCGAGAAAAGTAAAGCCGAAGCTCTCAAGTATTTCGAGACACAATTAGATGAAGTGAGTTTTGCTTTCAATTATATTTTATTAATTTACGTCACTCTCTCACTCACTCTGACCCTCGACAGGCACACGGCGGCGCATGGTCCACAAAGATTGACTGGTTCTTCCATTCTGTGAAACACAGCTCAAAAACTTAGAAAACTAGCTATTTTTAATGTAATTATAAATCAAGTCTTTGTTTAGATTTTTGTAAATTTTGTAATTTATTCATTTCATACAAATTGAAAAAAGTTTGGTGAAACTCAAATGTAAGTGTAATATACAGTCACTCAAAAAGAGTTCATTTTTATATAAACAAAATTCATAAGATCTTCTTTTTTTGTAAAAATCGGAATAAATTAAATTTATTTTACGCAAAAGCACTGCCATATTATGTCACTTTACAGACGGCGAAGAAAAGTCCATTTTTGATAAGATTTTTATCACTATTTTACAGTTACCTGAAATATGTTTATTAAAATGAATAATTGATCCCTAATTGAAAGGGAAGTGCGATATAGTATGTTATTACTGTATATCTCAGAGAGTATATCAATACATAAGGGAATAAAAGTACGGATGAGTCTGACATCTATTGTTTTTTTATTGAATGGATATTCATTATAAGTTTGATAAATAATAAGAAGGAAAGTATACAGTCTATGACTTTACTTTGCGCGATCCGAAAGTATTTTTTGCCACTTGTCGCTCAACACATACTTAGGGGGACTCATTATCATTTCAAATCGTTTTTTATATCTCTAGCCGTTCCCATAGTAAAGCATTAGTATCGGTAGTTTTCCGTCGGTAGCTTGGCCACTGGTCACTGAACAGAGACTTTTGTCATCATTTTATGAGTTCTCAGGGACATCAATTATGATTAGGAAATCTGTTTTTTGATAGCTCTTAACGTTTGAGAGATCTATTTTGCAACAGACGGACGGACGGACAGAACAAATCTATTGCGCGCTCTTTTTGATGTAAGCTAAAAATTAAATTATTTATTATTATTGTAGATTATAAATTATTAGATTATAACAATTATTTTTTACGTGAAAAAGCGTTTTTATATCATAATTGATATGTTTTTATAAGTTTTGTTCACTTTCTGATAATTAAAATATATTTATATCAATTTCTAAATATAGTTCAATGAGAGTATAATAGTTGCCATAACAACCATTTAAAGGAGAAACCCCATTTTGACCCCCAGAGAGTCCCAAGTCGAAACCCATATTAATCGATAGATCTCATCGAATACTACAAAAGTTATAATAGGCACAAAGTGCTAGGACGTGGCAGATAAGCGCTAGAGGGCGCGAAAGTTAATTTTTTTCTTTTCGATTTTTTTATAATTTTTAAAATCATTTCTGACTAATTCAGACCTTCTGAAACGAATAAAGCTAGTTTCAAGTCGATAGCATGAATAATTACTGAATATTAATACAAAAAATTAGAGAAATATATCTCAAAAGTGATTTCACCTATCTCAATATGCATAAAATGGATATTTAATCTAAGAAAATACTTCAAGGAATGGGGCAGGAGGATAGTTACCTCCACAGGGTGTGCCCACGTGCTGACAGTTCTCTGGTATCTTGGTTTTGCTAGCTGGCGCGATAATCAACATTTTTTATTTAAGTTATTACAATTTTTAAGGAGTTATGTGACTATGTTAGACCTCCTGAGTTTAATGGTCTTGGTTTAAAGTCGATAGCTTGCGTGATTACTGGAATAGTGACATTTAAAACTTAAATCGAAATATAATGTTAAAAACATTTTATTGATGTAAAGTGAAACTAAAATAAATTAAAACAAATTAAAACTAAGACAAACTAAAACTAAATAAAATCTTTCGCTGTCAGTGTCTTCATCACTAAGGTCCATATCGGCAAAAAACTCAATGAGTCTATTTGCCGATCTTGGTATCTCGGCTTGATATCTTGCAAAGCCGAGATACCAGAGAACTGTCATGACGTGGGCACACCCTGTGGAGGTAACTCTCCTCATGCCCCATTGAAGTATTTTCTTAAATTAAATATCCAATTTATGCATATTGAGATAGGTAAAATCACTTTTGAGATATATTTCTCTAATTTTTTGTGTTAACATTTAGTAATTATTCATGCTATCGACTTGAAACTAGTTTTATTCGTTTCAGAACGTCTGAATTAGTCAGAAATGATTTTACATATAAAAAAAATCGAAAAGAAAAAAATTAACTTTTGCGCCCTCTAGCGCTTATCTGCCACGTCCTAACACTTTGTACCTGTTATAACTTTTGTAGTACTCGATGAGATCTATAGATTGATATGAGTTTCGACTTGGGACTCTCTGGGCGCCACCGGTCAATAGGGTTTGGGGTTTCTTCTTTAATGAATGAGCGTAATGAACCTCTAGAACCCGAGGACTCGGGTTATAAATTTTGGAAGAGGTTCGGATTCTAAATTTTGAAAGAGGTTCGGTTTCGAGGTTCAAATTTTTTACAGAGTTTCGGGTTGAGGTTCGAGGTTCGTGCACGAACCTCTGGGAACCCAAACCCGAACCTACTCATCTATAATGATAGCTTTGTGCCTCTACATAACAGCATTGAAAAACAGAGATACGTTACTATTGCACCGTCCCTTTCAATTGAATTTGAACTGAACTCAACAAACTTTATCCAAAAATTATTGATAATTATTGAAATTATCTAAAGTTTTATCAGAAAGATTGTTAAAAAGGTTCGTACAACAATCAAATTTAAATTGTTTTTAAATATTTTCTAAAATAAATATCAGTCATATGTTTTTAATTATTTGTTTTAACAAAAGGAGTTGACAGGACTTATATCAAAAGTATATTATATTTAGGTATGTATGCCTATTTAGGATAAGCAAGTTAAAATATTCAATCAATTCTATCAGAAAAACCCTTTATCATGCTTTTGTAGTAAAACTATAAGATATATAAACAATGATTTTTATCTTAATTAGTTTAGGATGCGATTAGTATCGCATATCTTTTTTGATTATAATAACTAGAAAAATGATTCCTTATGTTTCTATGTTTATTATTTTATTATTTATGCATAACTTTTATATAAGTATTGAAATGCATTTAAAACTATGTATAACATATAGCTTTGTTAACCACACAATTTTTAAGGCCATTACATATTTAACCCTTAAAATGAAAGGTTCTCTCTTTAATACATTATAATAAAATGTTATAAAACTCAAAGTGAAGTAATATTCATATCGTGTAAATTGTATCCACAATTAGCCCCATTGACTACAATATTATGGCGGCACTCCCTCTCATACACTTACAAATAAAAATGAATTTATGCATAAGTTTATACAGCAGCTTACTACAATATTGGTCCTGGTGCAGTACTGTCCAGTGAAAGTATACCACTGATGAAATGATGCTGTGATATGCACGAAACTTGTGATTTATTTAGTCAAATAAGTACAGTCTTTTTCCTGGTTATTTATTTTATTATTAATATTATAAAAACACTATAGCAAATTTAGTTATAATACTAGTTATTACACACATAAAAATACTTATATAAAAAACTTCTTAACTTTTTGTTTTTGTTTTTAAAGCTTAGAATTTTCTCTAATGAATCCGTAATCATCTTTCTCGTATTTATATAAAAAAATCCCGTTCCCTAGAGTAATAGGATTTTTTGTTTATATAATTATGCATCTTCAATTAATCTCATCGCCTAAAGTGAAGAGATTTTTAGTTTTTTAATTAAAATTTTATTTTTTTGTAAACATATTTTAATGGCATCAGAATTATACAATATCATACACAATCAAATGTTACTGATGACACAAATGACAATGATTTTAAAAAATTGCGGTTTGCCATCTCAGAATTTAACTATAGTAAACACACGATTGAATTTTATATGATATTTGAGTTAATATCTTCTAATATAGTTAAATATAGATTCCGCAAATATTAGGAATTGCTCATCTTGTAATGTATACTTCAACAACCTTAAAATCAAAAAGAAATATTACGTTACAAGTGAACAATTAAGAAATGCAATCAACAGAATATTCAATACATTACTAATAGAATCAGCATATATTTGCCACAAATGTTACTGTAAAGCCCAGCGTAGCATTAGAAGTGTTCAGTCATTGTTCTCAATCCTCTCAAGTAGCTGACGTTGAATCAGAAAGTGATTTATCAACGAATGATAGTGATAATGAAACGTTTAGTATTAGAATGAAAACCGTTAAATGTAATGAACATAACTGTCTATTGTGTAAGACTCCGCAACGTTCAAGATTACCAGAATCAATAGCTATTAAATACTTCATAGAAGATAAGATTTATATAAAGTCTAGAGCTAGATGTTGTGCCGAACATCGATAATATAAATTGTTTAGACTAATTGCAGATAGGTTTAAGCTAATTATTAATAGAAAATAATAGAACAGTTCGAGACCTGGTCATCAAGTGAATGACAGATCATGACTGGCTTTTCATAAGATCAAATTAAAGATATTCATTCCAAATTTATGTCGGATATGAGAAACTCAGCAAATAGAGGAGAACTTACAACACTAGCTATATACCTTACAAAGCTAAAGACGGGAATGACTAATAAAGAATTGAAAGTCATATTCAAAGTTGAGGCTAAAGTTATCGAAAAATGTTTGAAATCAATTCGAGAGAATTTAGTAAAGAACTTAGTGAGTGTTAAGTTAGGCTTGGAAAACATCAACAGAGAATTATTAAAAGATAATATGACAATAATATCCACAGAACTATTTGAGATCAGTCCAGAAAATATCGCTATAATATGTGACGGCACATATATCTACATTGAGATGAGTGGTAATAATCACTTCCAAAGATCAACTTGGAGTGGGCACAAAAATCAAAGCTTAGTGAAGCCATTATTCATATGTTGTCCTAATGGATATATTTTCACGTTTAAATTTGACACGTGACTGATGTGTGACTTACCTGATCTGAGTGTGTTTGGCTACACTGCAATATTTGGTCAACAGTGCCAACTCGAGCTGTACACTGCACGGAGGGTCTCAAGTGCTCTCACACAGGAGTCACCTACTGCTTGGGTAGCACTACACGCTAAGGCAGTACTCAAACAATGTGCGAAACAATGAGAGAGAGAGAGAGAGAGAGAGCTTATGGGCCGCTACGGCTGTTGGTAGACAGCAGGGGAGGTCAACAGAGCGCTCAACAACTCTGCAATAGTGGCGGCACCCTCTCTCATAAAATTATAAAAAAATAAAATTGAGTTTAAGATTAAGTGAATACAATAACCTACCGTGATCCTGGTTCCAGCGCAGTCCTGTCCGGCTTGAGTATACCAATGATAAATGATACTGTGGTGTCCACGAAATCAGTGAACAATTAGTCAAATAAAAAAGACAACAAAGTCGGTGGTTTTTTTTATTTTTATTTTTGTTTTATTTGATATTATAAAGACACTACAGGAAATCTAGTCATAATACTAATCATTACATACAAAAACTTATAAAAACTTTTTTTTATCTTAGTTTTAATAAGAGCTGAGAACTTTCTCTAAAGAATGATTCTCAGCTTTCTTCTGTTTATATGTACGAAATCCCATTGCCTAAGGTGCCATTGTGCATTTTTAATTTATCCCATCACCTAAGGTGATGGGATTTTTAGTTTTTATAATTTTAAATTTATTGATTTGTTTATATATTTTTAACATATCTTAATGGCAATGAGCCATTAAGATGATTCACATATGTGCTGTACTGCATAATATAATGCCTGAAGCAGTACAGTACATTACTCAATGACACATTCATATTATAAAAATTAAGGACACTTGTCATTGAGTAGTTTTTTATAAAGAAAAACAAAATGTGAGATTAATATCTCACAATATAATAGATATATTCGGCCCTTATCCCGCTAAGAAAAACTATTCAGATATAATGAAATAAATCATTGAATTCCCTGAAACTTCCAATAAACTTAAGGAAAATGATGTCATAGTAGTTGACAGGGGTTTTTGTGATGCTAAAGAAAAGCTTATATTTAAATGATATGTATTCAAAATGCCTGAGTGTCCTAAAGCGAAAACCAAACAGTTATCAACTATAGATGCCAATAAATCGCGTATCGTAACAAAGCTTCTTTGGATTCTTGAAGAAAGGAATATGCAATTAAAACGATTTAAACTCTTAGGCAGAAAACGAAAAAATCGTTCATTAATGAATTTGAAGTCAGATATGAGAATCGCCGCTTGTTTCCTGAATGAGTTATT
>JAQGCH010002490.1:0-12540 GCA_034699485.1 Nanhermannia elegantula
TACTATGAAAATAACTATGTATTACTATGTATTGAGAGAAATTGTGGGGACTATAACTAATAGGCTTCTTGGACTCCGCCGATTTAAATCACCGTTTTGGACGTGGTTTGGTATAAGGTTGTTGTGGGAAAATTTTTTTTCAAATCGGTTACTTAGTGATGGCGAGGTTGCCTCGTTAGTATCTTATTCAAAGTTTCTAATATAAATGCAATCTTTTAAAAATATTATATTTTTAAAATCATATTTTTAAAATTGAATTATTTTTATATGAAGCAAGTCCCAGAAGAGCAAAAATAGCAAAAATATTTACTTTATAAAGGGCTTAAGTAATATCAAAACAGAAAATTGGAGGCTATATGACTCAGTTATGATCTTATATCAAAGTTCGTTTGTATCGCTGTTTATTAAGCCCTTTATAAAGTAGATATTTTTACTAACGTTACTCTTCTGGGACTTGCTTTATATAAGCTCATTGCTCAAACTCAACTCCATAAGATTAAGTTGAAGTCCAAGCTAAAGCTCATACAAAATAAGCTTATGCTAATGCCTAGTCATAAAAGGTTATTTTGAGAAAAACCAGTCAAATAATGACTATATTTGGTGCGCGTTGGGCTGGGTGCGAGTTATACTATACAATAGGGTGACCATATCTAATGTATTCCTCAACTGAACATATTCTGGATAGCTTTAAAAATCAAAGGGGGAACCAAGCACTGGATTTTTTGAAAATAATCCCTAATATACAAGTAATTCTTTCTTGTCATTAAAATTTTATCTGCGAGTTATAAATGGGGAGAGTAATCAAGCGCTGGTTTAAACAGTGCATGCAAGCAAATTACATAAGAGGTTATTTGGTAGGTTTTAGGATGATTTTGATAAATATATGTAAGATTATTAAATACAAATTATTTAATTATATGTTTCAAGTTGAACCATATATTTCGAACTATAAATAAGCACATATGCCTATGTTTAATAATATTCCGGGCTCTGGTTTAGGTGATTAAAGTTAAGTTGGGATAAGTATAAAATTTTTAGTTTTTAACTTATTATGCAAAAGCTCACCTTATTTTACGAATAATTTAACGTTTATTTATTCTGCATCATTATCTATGTATTTATATATAAACCCAAGTTTTATATCAAATTTTTATTCTTGGTTTAGAATAGTAACAGATTTTGAAATTCTATGTTAAAATGTCTTTATGTGGATTTTATACAGAACGCTTACACTCAAAATAAAGTCACTGAATAAAGTTTTTCGTTTTAGAAAACAGATTAAATGTAAAAACTAAACCTAATTTATTTTCTGGTCATTGGTTAAATTTAATTAAATTTGTTTTTTACAGCAGAAGCGGAGCTTATATAAAATGCGACATAAATAGAATTCATTTGTGTAATAAGTCTTCTCTCAATTAAGATCTATTTCAATAACTTACCAAAAGAAATAAGAAATCAAAATAATTATAGAATTTATGTAACCTTTTTAAATGATTATTTCAATACTCTGTAATTTTAATATTAAATATATTATCTGTAAAAATCTCAATATTCTATGTATTTGCGGACTCTGGACAAGTTCCTAGTCCTTGTATTTGATTAATACAAATAAAAAATTATTATTAATATATATATAGCTATATTGTGCTGTATTATGATATGATTACTTAGTTCTACTCTGGAGAATAAATTGAATTTATATGTGAAGTAGTTTTTATATTTTTTTAATGGTATTAATTAGAAGTCTAGTTCATAAGATTTATGTTCATGGCATTTGAAATAATTATGCACATTATTTATACCCAGTAAATAAAACAGTCAAAAATTATAGCAATTGAAGAGTATTTATTAGACTTAAAAAATATGAGTTGTATCCACTATTGCTTTCCCTAGTGATCTGTATTAACAAATTTTGCTTTTGAAAAACTGTTTTTTAATGCCAAACTAGTATTTATTGACGTTTATGAGTCAGTTTATTAAAGGTTATATAAGTACTCACGACTCTCATCAAATAATAATATACGATACTGTATATAAAAAGTATGTGCCTTAATGTAAAAAACATTATTGCAACATAACTTACTAAGTTGTACTTCCCTGAGAGAAACAATTTTAATTGCAAATTGAATCACATTGAATCAGATAAAATTGAGTAATAAATATTTAGTCCACTGTTTCTGATGAAACCTTAAATCGAAAGTGAATTTTTAGAAAATCCTAAACGTAAACATAAGATCAACTTTTGAAAAAGTTTATTTCAAAATTTGCTCAATAGTTTCCGATTAAATCACAAGAGACTCGTTTATACTCAAAGTTTCTGCGGAACAAAACTAATTTAAATAATTTTGTGCTTAAGTTTTATTAAAATATCTCTGTTTTAACTTCAAGGAAAAATTTAAGTGATTCTTATCTAATAATTGCATTCGCGAGCATTTTGTAAACAACTCCTTTTATAAGCATTGGTATAACAATACTTACTTGTGTTAAACTAAAAAATGATAAACAGCTAAAGTGTTAAAGCAAAAAAATTTCTGGCTTCACAAGAGATTATTTCTTTCAAAATAATAAATATAAAGTCGTTTCGAAGCAATTTCATGATTATACTATGATACGTATCTCACTTATATAAATCCTCCATTGGATGAACTTGTTTGCCTCCAAATTTTGCTATCATTTTTTATTTTTATTAGAAAATTGTTTTTTTAATAGAATTACTTTCAAAAATAAAAGTTTTTAAAGTTGTCCTTACAAATGACAGCAGAATAGATTATTACAACAAATCTGAGGAAATTATATAACCACTATTTTTAGAACAATGGTGTGCAAAAAATAGGACTTAGTTTTTAAATTTTAACACAAGCCTTTTATTCAAAAATTGATATTTGAAGATATCTTTGCTGTCAATTCAAATAGACTTCAAATAAGTTCAGCAAAAAAAGTTTGAGCATTAGGATTGAGCGTATTGAGTAAAGATTTGATTATTTTTGTCTTAAATAATTTGATGGCATGGAAGAGAGGATGGCCCAGAGGAAAGATGTCGGACTCATGATCGAACGGTCGTGGGTTCGAACCCCGGATTCGAAGCTGTTTTTCTGCAATATGTTGATCACATATTCATTGTTTTATAACAACCTTATGGTCCGACACGGGATTATCCCTGTACAGTACAAATCTCACTGGTTTTCAACACGGGCTTCAGTGAGATCTCCTCTCATCAGGGAATTGACTGAAGAAAACAAAAACGAAAACGAAAACGTTTTAAATAATTAGATTAATTCTAATCCAAAATATTTCTTGCATTTAATTATAATAAAATCTTTAATGTTTCCAATTGGTTGAATGTGAAGAACACCTTATGCATTTGAGATCTATGCATATTAGTTAACAATACTAACTTTTAATATACCCATAGAAGGAAAACAAAAATAGAAACCATTTAGGTATGTCAATCATAAAAATCTCTATAATAACGAAATATTAATAATTTTTTTGGCCAAAAATTCGGAATTTCAAGTCGAATAACTCGAGAAGCATTTTTTTTGCTTCTTAGGTGACTCTGAACAATAATTGATCAAAAAAGTGGGATCGGAAAAATTCTCATTAGTGCATCATTTCATTCGAAAATAAATTCAATGTATTCATAATTATTTTTATAAATAAGAGCAGAACCTAAAGTATGGAAATTTTTTTCAACATCGGATATTACAGAATAACAATAAATATGAGGTCAAAATTAACCACAATTATCACTAACAGAGTTAAACTTCAATATTACACAAAATACAAAATTCAAAAGTTATTTTAAAAAATAATACAATAATTTAAATTTCAGTAAAAACGCTTTTAATATTTACTGCAATGCAAAAAATAATACAATAAGTTATAGGCTTTAAAAACAAATTGCTTGAAGAATATTCTTATTTCTTTTTATTAAATTACTTTAATTTGATGTCCTAATAGGTATAGGACTACTACTGATCTTAGATCTCATTGGCGTTTGCACTCGAAATAATTTTCTATTTACTCATCTGACAAATCAGGAAAGACTGCAGTTTATAAATAAATAATTTTAAAAATATCGAGAGATCTTGGATTTAAAGCTCAATCAAAATGATGAATTGCAGTTAGAATGAGGCCTTAAATTCACTTTAAGAGACATGAAAAATGGGTGATTCAAGTCATGAATAAAGCAATATTTAGTTATATCAGTCTTTTTAATATTTATTTTGGGAATTAATCATATATTTGAAAACCTCTTCTCTGAATCTGTTTCAGTGTGTCAACAAAATAACCTTCAATTGAACTTTAAAAACGTTAAATTTTAATCAGTTCATTGAATTCCAATTTCTAAATCATTTTCTTTTTAAGACTCGTCATATATCGTAAAACTAGTGTTCCGACAAAACTAGAGGACTAGACTTTGTCTTAGTCTCGAAACTGATAAAATTTTTTCTCTTGAAGAGAAGAATACAATTATTCTTTGGAACAAAAATGTAATAAAATAACACTTTAATTGTATTCTTTGATCCCCTGAAATAAAAATTGTTCTTTTAATAATATTTTAAAGAAATGTAATAAAAGCAAGTTTTCAGGACTAAAGGACCAAATGAGGACTAAAATGTTTTAGTCCTTTAGTTTAGTCCTCTTCAGACTCGTTAGTCTCAGGACTAGACTAAAGCAACAAAATCAGCCGCACTAAAGCCTAAAGACATCTAAGGACTAAAGGCTAAAAGACTCAAAAATCTGAACACTATATAAAACATATAAAAGTGAGTCAATCAATGTATTTGTAAATTTAGATAAAGAAATAGAGAACCAAAAGTCACTTTCGCGAAATGAAAGTGAAAATCGAAAAATTCTGTAAAATGAGAGTAAAAGTCAAAATTGAAAAATCTGTGAAAATAAAACGAAAGTGAATGTAAAAGTTGTGAAAGTGAAAAATTTTTGTTTCTCTATAAAGAAATACTAAAACTCTATAAATTTTGTTATTAGAAATTATTTTATTATACTGTATATGGTGTATATTTTCGGTCAGCGGCCGAATTTGACCGAAAAATTACTATTATGTAATGTAAATTTAAGTAGTGGTGTGCATTATAAGAAAATAATAAAGTATACTTTGATCCCATTTTTGACTTTTTTCAAGTTTTATGAAAAATTTTAATAATTCATTTTTCCAATTATATCTTTTGAAAATAAAATGCTAGAAAAATTTGACGCCAATTAAATTTTTAAACAAATTTTGGCGCGAAAACTCTTTTCTTAAAATAAAGAGTTTATAGTCTTTAAAAACTTATAGTCTTTATAGACTTATAAAACCGACAAGTTTTTTATGTAACCGAATATGACCTCCGAATTTGACCGAATTTCTTAAATAATTATGGTAACTGAAATTGCCCTCCAATTTTGAAATGACCGAAAATACCCACAATTATGTATATTATATTCAAATACACTATTTGGTCCATTTTAAATGTCATCACATAATTATAAATTAGTTATTAATAATCAAAATTGAAGCCTTAAATCAAAGCCTATTTAAAAGACAAGTTTTCAGTAGCCCATAGCTCTATAAGCTTGGGCTGTAATGTATTCACTTTAACATAAGCTAGACAAGTCTAACTCAGTCCAAGCATAAGCTCGGATTAAGATTTGATTCACTTATACCTGTACTCTAATAAATATGTAAACTGATCATTGAGTTCAATATACAATTTATACATTCAAAATCTTTATGTAATTATAATATGGATCACACGTTTCAGACACAATTATTTTTTATTAAAAACCTAAAAACTGTCATAACTAGTATTTTTAAATTATTGTTATTTAATAAAATTAATATAATTTTAGAGTTTTTTACGAAACTACTGTACAAAGTCATAGAAATTCATTAAATATGTCAGAGTTATAATTCAGCGTTTGATATAAAAAATGATTTAAATTATCTGATAACACATTCAATACTATTAAATGATATACTTTTTTTAGAATTTGTATGAGAGATAAAAATAAGGACAATCGGATCTTAGAGACTATACATCAACTTACTATCGGAAATCTGGCGGTAAAAGTCATAAAGTATTTCATGCGAAGAATAAAGGAAATGGTGAGAGAGGAAGAGAAAGAATAATATAAATTTATCTTAAGCTAAGGCACCCATTAGTTGTTGAATAATAGTCAGTAAATAAAGGATTATGAGGAACGTAAAAAGAATATTATATAAGCATTAATTAATTAGCGTATGAAACACTCTATCGAACTTTCAATTTGTTAGAATATTTAATATTAGACTTAGTATTTGGCAAATATATGTAGAAATAGATAAAACAAAATTCTAGTTAATTCGCGAAAAGACTTATTTTTAGCGTTCAATTCTTCTTTTTTATTAATTTAATGTCATTTTTCTCTTAAACTTATTCGCAAAACTCTGTTATTTAGTTTTAAGTCATTTGTACGAACGATTTTATGCGATTTTATAAAAATAAAAAAGTAAAATATTATCTCAAACTTTTCATTAATAAACTTAATATTTAAATGTTCAGCTTATTTAATCTTATTATGGATTAATTGAGATTTAATGACATATGAAGACGTTTGTAGAAATGGTTTACTTCACATAATCTTTTTTGGATTTCATTTTTAATGAATGGTTTAACTTTATATTTAAAGAGAGTTTTAATAAAAATTAATGCAAATTTAAATAATAGAGTGTAATAATTTCAATACTGATTTAATAAAGTTGTAAATACTTTGAGTGAGTTTTACTCATTTGAGTGCTTTGAGAGTTGACCGGTTGAGCATATGCTTGGCCTATGAGTTAGTTATTCCACCCATGGCTTCGAGCTTCTATTTACTTATTAACAACTTTAGTTATTAATAAGTAATTTATCTTGAATTGCTATTGTCATGATTCTAATGATCCTAAATATAACTTATGTACCAGTAATTAATTATATCGCTTATAAAACATATATATAACGCATATACATACGTATAAACATACTTGAATGCTGTTAAGGTTATCTATTTATATAACAATTTAGATGAGATGAAGACTTAAAGATTATAAGTACCTGCACTCAGAAAGTACAAAAAACTCAAAGAACTATTTTGTCAGATAAAAGAGGAATGCTCTTCAATGTAGACCCTGGAGTACTAGACTCGCCAATTCGATAAAACATACAATACATTTATTATTATTCAACAAACAGAATATTATATATTTCGAGTGTTTTCATCTTTTTTATGAGTTATTCAGTCTGTTCTTAATGAAGACTCTTTTAGTGATAACTCATAAAAATACATTAAATGAGCCATAATTTTAATTAAATGGAACCCACATTTTCTTCTATGGGTTCTTTAATCTATCAACAGTTTAATCGATCAAATACAGTCGAGATTCTGATTATCATTTATTTATTTACAATTCATTAACAGATAATACTATTGTAATGAAAGTAATGATCAATTAGTGAATTAGTTATTTTACAACTTAAATTGTATTGAAAAACCTATACTTTAAAATTTGTTATGATTTTCTCATTTATGATACAGTACAGTACAATATATCAGAGATATAAAAGACTTAAATAACAACACTATCTCATTGATTGGATTAATAAGAAGTTTATAGAACATTAAAATAAAAAATAAAAGATTAACCAGAAGTTCAAAACCTCCTGAAGATCATCCTTTTGTTAATTGATTTAATTAACAAATGATTAATTTTTTGCTAAATAGTGAAATTTGCTTTCAATTAGTTTTTATAATTTAAATATTGTTCCAAAAATAGACGACTAGATAGAAAGCGCTTGAACTCATTGTTTTTTTAATAATTAAATAAACAATGTTTTTAATAAGACAAATGAGTTTAAATTAAATAATTATTTAGTTTATCAAAAGGTATCGATAATTGTATTTGAAGTACAGCAATAAAGCAAGTGATATAAGAGTTGACATGTTCTATAATTAAACTGTATTATCTCAAGCATTTATTTGTTGCTTAGTTAAGGATAGTTTATGATAAATAATCTCTATCACGAGCTAACCTACACATAAAGCATTTAAAAGTAGATGATCAGCAAAAATACAATTATAAGATAGTTTTAATCTATTGAGAACATGTTATATACGCATATTTTTCTAAATAAAGTTTATATAAAGTTTACATAAAGTTTAAACTCTTTTAATCGTTTAAAATAAGATATAATATAAAGAGATGAATGGGCTGACGCAGTGATATTCTCAGAATATTTATATTTGTGTACTGGATCTGTTCGAAACCTCGTTAGTTTCCCTAAAATTAATACTAAACCCATTTAACATTTTAAGAAAATGTTAATAATGAGTTTGATTAAATTCAAGAACTTTTAAAGCTTAATAAATTAAATTTTGTTTTAATTTAAAGTTCAAATAAGACAATAAAGTAAAATATTAGACACTATTCCAGGGCCACAAAAAATTAGTAATTTGGTCTAGGCTTGTCCAGGCTTAGATCAAGGGTCTTTTTTGAGCCTCAGACTCAAGCTCAGGCTTCAAGTTTTTCGAGCCTATTAACATCATTAATAGAAGTTTTTATAGATTGAATTTTATTGAAATATATTTATTTTACAGAGCCTTATGATTGACAGCGCTATTTAGCTTTTAATGATTCAATAATATTAGCTTTTAATTTCGTTGGAGTTATTATTTTCAAACGATCAGTGAGGGAGTTCATCATTGAAGATGTATGTGCTTACAAAAATCGATTTGACTTTCTTTAAATTTTTTTTGTTGCTAAAACAAGACTCAAAAGTAAACTTATTATAAAGCAATCTGATATTGTTTTACATATTGGAAATCATATCTAACAGTATTTTAAGAGTTTTGAACTAAAATCATGTCATATTGTATTATTCTCTGTAATAATCTCTGATTATTAGTCTGAAAATCTTGACTTTTTATAGAGTAAAGTGGATATCATTTTCTATCACAGAGGGCCGAAAAAAATCTATCAATTATCGCATCAAATGATAATTTTCAAATTAACTTAATTATCAATTTGTTATAATATGAATTAATTATTTTATGGAATTGAAAAATATAAGTACTTTACAGCAATTTTGCAACAAATATGAAAATCAATACTTTTAAATATACAACACATTTGCATTTAAATTAAATTAAATTCTAATTTCTTAAATATAAAATTTAATGCTTTATTATTCTAATGTAAATTTACATTTAAAAGGTTTATTAAAAAAATTGGTGCTTAAAATGAACTTGAAACAATTTCTTCATTATTAGACTACAACAGATCATTCAATTTAAGATCATAATGATATAACATGTAGGCAAACAGATTCAGGAGTATTTCAAAGTACACGTACAAGTGAATACTTTTATTCTTACTGCAAAGGACTGCAAAATTTTAATTTTAAGTTAAAGCTTAAAATCTATAATGTCTATAATGAGTGTTTAAGGCATAAAATAATATTTTAAGGTTAGTTTTTATATAACCATCAGTGGAATCTATTATAATTAATGATGCGCAAGGCTGACACAAGGCTAACCCAGGTTTGAGGCTCGGCTTGAATGCCCTTTTTTGATTATGAGGGTCTCGAGACTTACCAGGCTCATGCTCGAGGCTCATACTATTGAATCTGAAGAGCCTGCATGCAAAAAATTCTATTCAATTCATAATAACTTAATGTTTTGCATTATTTAAGTTTCTTATTTCTTTTAACTGTAATTTTTATGCTACCTGTACAGTACAGTACTTTTGCTTATTGTTAATTATATATAGAGCTTAACTTTTCGGCTTAACTTGATTGACAAATTCGGCGGCAATATTCGGCGTTAGCGAAAAACCGAAAGATTTTTCTTAAATTCGGCGGTAATATTCGGATTATTCGGCGTCACGCCGAAAAAGTTAAGCTCTAATTATACAATACAGCGTATTTATATATAGAAAGCTTTTATCTTACAATTATATATATAAAAGCATTTTACAAGTTTCTGTATATAACCAGCAATTGGTTTAAGAGGGCTGTAGTCTCACAAAGTTTTTTCTGAATTTAAGTGTACATCTCGTGCAGAACTAAAGTGCAATTTTAAGAAAGATATATACTTTCATGTAAAGCATGAAACTGAATACCATATAATAAAATTTTGCAATACTCAAGTAAAAAGTTAACTTTAGATAAGCTGAGTTCAGGTTTTAAAAACAAATAAAAATCTTATGGTGAGGACAGAAAACTGAACTTAACATATAATTTCATGTATAAGATTGTCATAAAAGGTTGAACTCGAGAAAGAAAAGCATGCTTTCAGTGTAGATTTTCGGTTAAAATTACTTTCAAATAGAGTTAATTAAATAATTAAATAATTAAATATATGGTTAAACATTAATTTTAAAAATTAGAAATTAGATAAATTGGAATATTAAATATTTAGAATAACGGGGCAAATATTGAACGACTTAATCAATATAATAAATTACAATTTGATTTATTTACTAAAAACATAAAAAATATTGAAAAAATATATTAACCGAAAATTTCTAAATTTATTTCAACCAAACTATGAACAGACTATGACTATCTATGAAAAGATTTTTATCTCTGAATCACAATCTGTTTAATGTAAAATTTATTCAACTATCGCTCTATCGGATTGAATAGAGTTTGGGCATTATTTTATTATCGTGTGTTATACACTAAAGTATATATCTTAAAATTGCACTTTAGTTATGCGCGAGACTGTATGTGCCTGTACTTCTGTAGCAATTTTTAGATTTGGAAGCTTACAGGGTCTGGAATCAGGCTCTGGCCATAGTTTTTGACTCCAGGCTTAGACCCTAAGCTTTTCGAGCCTAGGTTATTCAGCTCAGGCTGAGTTTTCGATCCTATCAACATCATTAATAGGGTTCGCACAGGTATACTTTTTATCCAAATTTTATACTCGAGATCAGATATCAAATTTAGCTCTCATTATGTTTCAATTAAGTGAAACCATAGGAATTTCTTATTAATAACTATTTTCTTTGGAATACAATTAATGTTTGTTTGAACTTAAATAACATATTAATAGAAAAGTTTAGGAAATTAATTATTTTTCTCTCTTTTTTATTAAAATTTCTCTAAAAATTGAATTGATTTCGTTTAGTTTTTCTTTGGTATGTTATCTAAGTTTCAATCTGTATTACAGATCAAATAGTTGTTAATAAATATCTTCTATGATTTCATTTCAATTAAAATAAAATTAATGTCCAGTCTAATGCATGTCTAGTGCAGGTCTAATGTATTTGAATTACAGTACCGGCTGGGCCGGTGACAGCTGAGTAACAGTAGTTATTGGTGAGCAACCGTTTAACTATGAGTACTCGAGTACCCGATACTTACGATTTGGTCTGTATTGTACAATAGCTGCAAATGAAAACTGAAAAGGGCTAAAATGCCTGCTTCAAAGAGTCATTATAGGAAAGTAAAATAGTTGAAAGTCAGGTTTCATAAGTCATTTAGTTCTCAACGACATTTAATAGAGAGAAAATTTTTTATTGAAGTATTCATTTTAAACTTTTTAATAAAGTTATTTCACTAAAACTTCTATAATCAGTCATATAAAGTATAAATAGGATATTTCACTAATAGATAGTGAAATTATTTTTCAGTTTTCATTTGCACTTATTGTACAGATTTGAGAGGTCTTGTACAGGCCACAGATCAGAATATTCAGACCTTCATCTGTACAAAAATGTATAAAAATAACAATAAATAGAAGGAAACCTCGCTTTCCACATAAAAATTAGTACAGATTATAAGCTAAACCATAATTTAAAGTTCAAACTTTTTAAATAACTAAAATTTTCTTTAAAATGTACAGATTTGCGGACCGATATATTTGGCAGCCGTAGTACCGGTGCTAACATTAACCAAATATCCAATACTCAATTTACAAGTACTCACGAGTAGTTACGAGCATTCATTCATATTTAGTCAATTAATCCGTAACTCTGATAAATTAAAAAAATAAAAACGCCATAATTTTAATTAATTTTAAAATAAAAAACACTCATAATAACTCTTGAATCATATTTAGTAAGTACTCATGATTCCAACCTACTCATGAAGCTGACCCACCAGAAGTGATTTAAAGCCCTCGCTAACAAACAGATAGGACCACAACTAACGGTGTGGATAAAGTGATCATAATAGCTGTCACACAACTTTTTGAGAAATTAAGTGTACGAGTTGTTAATTAGTTTGGTTTGTATTTTAATCAAATTCTTAAAGCAATAGTATTTACATATAATAGTGTTGTGTATAATAAGATTCATTCAATTATGGATTATATAAATTTCAATTTTTTTAAAGAGGTGCCGAAGAAGTCTCTAAATAATAACAAAAAATGTTCTGCTGTTAAACAAAATAGTTTTTTAAAACTTATTTTTAAAAGATTTAACTTTTAAGTGTTGAGAGTTAAGAAAGTTTATAATTGGCGCACATTTTATAGCAATAGGTTTATAACAATGAAATGTATGCGAGTCTTGACGTCATA
>JAQGCH010002491.1:0-12539 GCA_034699485.1 Nanhermannia elegantula
GGACTTAACTGTTTGCCCAACTTTGACAGGTTTTACTGTACTAGCTATGATAGAAGATATTCGTAGCGATCATAGCTATATTATGACTGCAATTGATGTAAAAGCTGAACAAATACGATGTTTCAATGAGTAAACTATACTTCGCTCTATTTTGTCAACTTTTTAATAACTTTATTAAACACAAAAACTTATGAGTCTGTTATGCTTAAGGCTTGAGAACATTGTGTACTAACATTTTGGGTAGTTTTTGAAAACAATTTAATTAAAATTGTATCAAAAATATAATACTTTCTCTTTGAAAAAACTTAGAAAATAGGAAAGTGCTGTTGAGTCGAAGTCTGAATATCGTGTTATTTCAATTTTAAAGCATTTTTCACTAAACTTATGCTAATTTTTGGAACTTTTTTTAAGAATTTTTCACACTTCATATAATAAGTGAAATTTTGGCAAAAATGAATGCATTATTTATTTGTTCATTAGTTTTACTTCAATGTGAATTATTTAAAACTGACTGTGGATTACCTGCTATCCCTCCGAATATAAAAATTAATGATTTAAGTTCTCAATATTTGGAGGACACTAAAATTGAATATTATTGTGAATTACCAGAACTCGTATTATTAGGTGGAAAAGTACGGGTTTGTAAGAATGGCAAATGGATCGGTCCTATTCCTCGATGCGGTAAATAAAACATTTTTATTCTATCTAATTGAGCAAAACTCTATATTTTGGGAGTTTTTTTGTGAATCTGCTGTCGGTTTACTTTAATTTATAGAATGTATTAAATAACAAAATCAAATAAATTCTATTTCTCCTGACCTTAAATCAAAAATTAAAGAAAACGTATGTTTTTAAAGGTAAGAAAAAGTAATTTTATATGAACGGAAAATCAAATTGTTTATTAATAACACTAACAAATTGTTCACTAATAACAAATGAATAACTCATCGAACTTATAGTAAATCCTTTATTAAATAATGAAAACTTTGTTCCAATTGTTACCTTAAGATTCTAAACACTAGTCTTATATTCGTAGTAGTGATAGATTTTAAAAGATTTATTTATACAGATAATTAAATATCTTTTATTAAAACAAATGTTTTCAAAAAGTATTTTAATTCAGTTTTAATCGATTGATTATCGGACGCTTTAATAAGATTTTAAGTTTGAGATAAAGAATGTCTTCACAATGTAAAAGGGAAATTGAATGAGCGTATGGTTCGAAGTATAAAAATTTAATTTAATACCATCAATAAGTTATTTTGTGAGGAAAAAGTTTGATCGAAGGGTCTGAGTTCAAACCCCAGGCGTGGCTATTTTCTCTGCTATATGTTGGCCACATATTCAGTGTTTAACATGGGCACAGGTGAGATCTCCTCTCATTTGGGAGTTGGCTGAAGGAAACGTTTTTTAAAGAATATTTTTAATGACTAGAATTTGCTTTAAAAGTAAGAACTATTCAAATATCTTAATATCAGGAATTAAATAATAACTTATTAGCAGAATATAATGCATGCAATTAATTTAGATTTTTTTTTATAAATAACTCAACTATTGTTATACACATATTCATAGGAATAAGTATCTGAATAAACAAAATTTGTGTCAGTTCATGATCGCACTGTTATATGTATACTATGAATTGATATTTTAACGTATTATTAAGTAATGTCAATATATTTATTACTATTTGCAGACAATGGCTTTTCTTTCTTTTATGTGCGAGTGGGTAAGTTTGCTTTCCTGTATAGCAGATAAGTATTGCGCTAATACCTAACCTTTCATAGAGTTAAGTTTAGGTTAGGTTTAAGTGCAATACACATCTGCTATGTATGAAAGCGATTCGCACATAAAAGAAAGAAAAGCCAAAAACTTTCCACCAAAGCTACTTCGCTTAAAAGATGCCTTAATAAAATTTATTAAATCCAAATTTTTCAAGTTTTACTACAGAAGGCGTTTACTTTATTTTCAATACTTCTGTGTCGGTTCTGTACTTTCGCCGAACGATCTTCAGAAGAATTATTTTCTGCGAGCATAGTATAAATGTGCTAAAAAGTTAAAATTTTCTGGTATAAGTGCAATCAGACATTACATAATGTTGCAAATGTGCGAACCAAACCCAATACAACTAGAACTGAAACAATTGGAACTCTAATACTATAATTGCTACTCTATTTCACTTAACCCATACTCTACACCAGGTCTAAACCCCAAATATCAAACTTTTTTCTCTATGGAGGGACAAAACATTGAATCTCTCACCTTTGAAGTTAAACTTTATCTTATGAATATTCAATAAATGGGTTCCTAAAAGCTCTCATTTTCAAAGATCTGCTTTAATTGTTAAAATTGATTAAATATTTAGCCGAAGAAATCGGGCCGGGCAGTATTGAAAGGATAGAAATAAAAGATTCTTCAGGAAAATCTGAAAACAACTCAAACCCATTAAAAGGGTTGAATGAAAAAGCATTTTCAGCAGATATTACGAAAGGTGAATGCATTGCTGCCAGAGGAGGATCACTAAAACCGGTCACATTTCATATCCATCTGTCAGCAAAATACCGTCACTTATCTTACTTCGAAATTCTAATATATGTGGGAAAAGAAACAAATTCTACAAAAGAATTATTAGACCTCTTCACAAACTCTTTGCGAACATGTATTCCAACAGTGGCCGAACCTGCGATCTCTCCTTTATTTCTACTTCGACTCAATGTAATTTGCGATTTGGAGACCGCTTCTGATGACGAAACATATTATAATTACTATAATAAAGATATCACCAAAAATATAACACTTAAATTCGATTCATCGACAATAGCTATCTGTGAATTAAGACTTTACTATAGAAAATATCAGAGCTTCCATAGATGTGGTTCAGCCGACTTACCTCTTTATTCTTCAGTTGATTTTGTTCGTATTGGCAGTAAATATGGTTCAATGCCTTACTATAGGTTCTCATGTGAGAAAAATTTTGAATTAGACGGTAATACAGATGTCAGATGCGGTATAAATAACTATTGGTTGGATGAGTTCCCGACTTGTAATCCAAAAATCACATGTTCGATACCGCCTGAAAATGATGCCGAATCTGTAACTATGAAAATGAGTTATAATGATTTGTTTGTGTGGAACTCAACACTTATTGCGATTCCGGGCTCTAAAGTGACCTTTGCTTGTGATGAGAGCACTAACTCTTCTAAATTTATAATGATTGGGGATTCGGTTCGGGTTTGCACCGAAACAGGAAAATGGAGTGGCATTGAACCTTATTGTGTCGGTAATTATATGTTCCAATTCAATTTTTTTATTTCTAAGCTTATAAAAACGTTTTAATTTTTCACTTTTTTTTATAGATATCGAAGAACTAAAACTAGAAAAATATTCACAATTACTTGAAGATAAAATCCCCAATGAAATAGACTTAATGATTAAGTATTTTTAATGCCTTTATTTTGAATTTAATTATTTTTAAATTTGAGCCCAAATTGTTTTTTGACTTTTAGTACCAATAATCAGAGCAGAGACTGTGGTCTTCCAGGTTTGCCTGTATTCGCAAAGCCAACTCCCGGCCGTTTGGGTCCTTCTGGAGATTTCAGGTCTTCATATCCGAACGGAACTAAAATTAGTTACCGCTGTGAATCAGCTTTTCATTGGATGTTTCCTTACTTTGATACTAGAATTTGCATTAATGGCAAATGGAATGGAAATATAGGCAAATGCGGTAATCATTGACCAATATTGAAGGCATAAACATGTTTTCAAATTAAAATCCTTATATCTCTTACATAAAGAAATAAATTACGGCGGAAAACTTGCGCTGAAGAGTATTGTGATTTCGAATTTCGAATCATCACAACAGATAAAAGAATGGTTTCGACCGAAGTCTAACTTGAGTATTGATGACAGTGATTTTGTGGGTTATAATGCATTTAGCGGTTGGCAGTTCGATGAATGCGCGCCAATGAATTTGAGTCAAAAACAGAAGTGGACTTTTCGTCTTAACGACACTCAACCCATTTCTGGGTTTGTGTTGACATTACGCCCGGGCGGTATATATGGAGAGATTACTACTCCTAAAGCCGGCGCAAATATCACTAGAAAACCGATTACCGCCAAAATTGGCCGAACCTATTGCAACATAGGATATATTAATGATTACCCCAAAATTCAAACTTCAATTAATTTTCGATGCGATCACGACAGCACAGTTGACTACTCTTCATATTCAATGGGAGCTAATGAGATAGTCTTCTACGTGGATCCCAAACAGTTTGAGTCGAAGTTCAATATAAAAAATTTCACTGTCTGTTCGCTTACTATTTATCATTCCTCTGATAATTGCGGTATTCCTGACAAACCGCTGCACAGTATTGTCAAAATGGAGAATCAGATCGCGAAGTATTCATGTGAAGACGGATATCAGTTAATTGGTACTTAATGAAAATAAATGTGATTAAACAATTAATTATTTATGTTATTTATTAGGATCTAATGCTGTTTCATGTCTAAGAAACGGGAATTGGTCAGAAGAATTCCCTGTTTGTGAATTGAAGCTCAACTTATGCTCAAATGATAAAAATAGCACAGAATTAGGGCTAATATTGAACTACCAAAACACTGGTATTAATGGATCGATAGTCATCGGAACTGTTATCAAATATCAATGTCTTAATATAAGCTCATTCACGGGTCGGTCATTATTAGTTGGGTCGCGAACCAGAATATGTCAAAGCAATGGACAATGGAGTGGTTCAAAACCCTATTGTATCGATTCCGCTAAATATACATCAGATTCTGATTCACAGTCTTCCAGTTTCTCAGTGATGTTTATTATACTCTTTTCTGTTGTCATGATTTCTGCAGTCATAGCCATAATCGCGGGAATCCGTTTATTATGTATTCGCGGAGTAATTAATGTTCCGGATATTTTGCCTAAAAATAAAAACTCGAGCTCTGCTTCATTGCCAGTTAGACCTGAATCTAAAGTTTCAATTAGTGAAATAAATGCAACTCTCGAGCAATTATCATGTTTTGAATCAAGTAAACCAATAAATCATATGACAAATAATAATAAACTTAGAATTAAATAAAAAGTTGACAAACAGTTAATTTTAAAATTATGTTTTTCATCAGATTTTCGAATAATGTAATTTTAGATTTTTGAAAATGCATTTAACTTTAATAAACTAAAAATGTTTTGTTTGTTATGACGAATGAGAATTAAAGTAAATGAATCACAATTTGAACACTAAATTCATTTCACTGTCTCGACTAAAAGTGGCAGAACTTGTTTCTTCATTTTGATGATTATCTTCAACATAATCCCAGTCTTGAACGTCTGCATTGCCCCAAATCAAAAATATAATAATACCGATAGCATTAATAAATGCAGACAAATAAAAGACATAACTCCAAAGTAAAAGACTTTGTTCATCATCTTTAATGATTATGCCGACTATTAATGGAGCGGTAATTCCTGCTACAGTTGCCATTGAGTTTGCAATAGCTATTACAGTGCCCGGAAAATTGGTTGTCATATCGGGTACGATAGGTATATCACCGCCAGAAACCTGACCGTAGGATAACATCGAAACTATGAACAATGCAATAACAGCTGATTTATCGCATTTCGCTAATGGTATAAAAGCCAATGCTATACTCGAACCACCGATGGCTTGAATGGTTATTAAATACCACAAAGTTTTAATTAATTAAACTAAAAGCTCATATTTTAAAATAAATAAATTTGTTTACCTATAGTTTCAAATATCTTTCTCACTAATGTTTTATTCAACCATTTTTTGTTGATAATAAAGTCGGTTATAAACCCCCCCGAACTCATACTTATAAATAATGAGATATAGATGAGTGCCATCGTATATCCATTCTAAAGGGTAGTTATTTTAAAACAAAAAGTGACTTTAGAGTTATGTTGCTTTAAAAATAGAATAATTGTTGGACTTAAATACTTGAGCAATTGGATAATGAAGTACTGATTGTAAATAAGCGGGAACTTTAATCATGACCAGCAAGAAATTCCAGGCGCCTACAAATTTTATAATTATCACCACTATAACTGATTTTGAAGTAAGTATTCGAAACCACGGTGCCGCATGTTTTTGCTTATTGTTATTCATGTGCTTTTTATTTGCTTTATTGTTCTCAATGTAATTCAACTCTTTTTTTGATATAAAATTATGCTCTTTTGGTTCACTTTTGATAAGTAGAGACCAAAATACAAACCAAATACATGATAAGAAGCCACATGTATAGAACACAGAAGGCCATCCGCCTAAGAAATCGGTTGATGACAAATAACCTGAGATTCCCATTGTTGCGATCGCTCCTTAAATATTATGTATCAAAAGGATCGGTAATTAATAACTTTTCTCAAAATTTGCTAAATTGATAATTGTTTAGCTATTTGTATGGTCTGTAATTGTGTTAGCAAAGCAAAGGGTGGTCATAAAACATACAAATTATACCTATATTAGAGCCTGCTGTGAAGATTCCTAAAGCAGTTCCCAATTCTTGTTCGGGAAACCATTTAGTCAGCAGTGAATAACCTGAAGGAAAATCAACACTTTGAACGGCACCGAGGATTACACGCGATATAATTAATGCAATGAGATTCCAATTTGCGATCACTGGCGTTAAGAGATTTATAATACCAGATATTAATAAACCTGAAGCGCATAACCATTTCGCGCCCCATAATTCGGCAAAACGTCCGCCAACCACTTGCAGCAAAATATAGCCGTAGAAAAATGAGCCCAAAATAATACCTTTAAATTTAATATAAATGTAAAATACATAGCATTTGCAATTTTTTAACTTTCATTAAAACTCTTAACCTTGTTCTGTTTGGTCCCAATCAAACCCATTATCGCTGTTTTTTACAGTTGTTGAGTTAGCTTTAATTACATCATTAGCCCGACAGCCATGACTATTATCGGCAGAACTGTTATTGGCTTTTTGTTTGACCATTGCAACGATGGCTACATTAAGGTTAACTCTTGTTAAATACAGCAACGCTGCCATTATTACCGACAGAAACAGTGTTACAAATCTTATTGGTATACATGTAGAATCTCGTCTTATTTCCATAGTTGATTATATTTTTGCACAATGTGTTAAACCAGTGTCAGTTTCATCACTAATTGTTAAGCTAAAATAGAATTAAAAATAATTTTAAAAAATGTATTGTGACATTTAAAATAATTTTTTTATTTAACAATCACAGCGCTCAAAAGAGAAGTTAATAACTTCTTATCTCATATTTGAAGCGCTTATTCAAGGCTTTTATTATACAATTGATCCTGTTTTGTAATCAAGTATATTGAGTTCGATTCCATATATCGTAAAAATATTTGCTTTTCAACTGATAATAAGTTCACTTCATCAACAATCAACTGTATAATAATCTAAGGCAGAAAAATTGGGTTCTCAGAGCTATAATAAAAATTCAAATATTTCTTAAGTTATTAACCGACTTACAGCTTATTCAATAAAAATATCATTTTTCCTATAAAAGTGCGATATTTTTTGTCGATTCCGATTCCTGTTTACAAAAACATATTTTTGTCGTTCTGTTAATCTTTATGATTGTTATTGCTCTCAAGCATTTAAATTGTGGTATTTTCACAAACGAACCAAACATGCCATACAATAGATGTACGGTATCATTAGGACCAGTAGATGAGCCTAAAGATTTTAGTTTAGTTGCCGGTTCAATGGCTTGTCTGCTGATATTTAAGCTAAATTTAAAATAAAATCCTTTGAGTTTGAAAGCTTTATATACCACCAAATATGAGATAAAATTATTAAAATTAGATCTGAACCCACCTACTAATCATTTGAGATACCAGACACTTGTTTTTGGTCCATACAGTGCAGGTATTGTAAACCAGATAATATTTGAATAACATTTAGACAGACCTACATTAACATATTATGTTAATGTACGTCTGTCTATATGTTATTCAAATATATCTTAATTCTTAAACAAACAAATACAAAGTTTAATTATGTATTCTTAAGAAAAGTTATTTTTCATAGATTTCTAGATTAGAACCCAATTAAATTAAAGATAAATGAATTACATAAACATTCACTTTCATTAAATAAATTGAAAATATATTATATAATAGTTTTATTATTACCCATGGGCTTTAATTAGATTTTTAGGTTTTTTGGGTGCAAATTTTGGGAATTTAATATAAGCCCAGGGCTTCAATTTTTGCACATAGGCTCAGTTTCACTAAATGAGGCCGAGCCTACACCTCTAAGGCGTGAGCCTAAAATTGAATCACTTTAATTTTATTTTAGGATCTATAATATTTATTTCAAAGAAAACACGATATAAAAAATATTGCTAACATACAAATCAAATTACAATTATTTTCATTCATTTGTATATAGACTCAGATGTAAAGCTTAAGTCTGGGCCTATATAGGCTCACCATAGCCTGAGCCTTAGGACTAAAAATTTTGAGCTGAGTTTAAGCATAGGCTATAATAAGCATTTTTGCTTCATTTTAAAATGTAAGATATTCAATAAAATGTAATAAATCTTATTATTTGCAATAATTTATTAGTGCGAATAGAATAGAAAATTTCTCAAATATACTTCAAATTTTTGTTTAACTTTTCTTTAAAATATGAAACTTAATAAAAGCCAATCTCCCACTGGGTTCTATAGGGAGTGGGCTTTAATACCGCATTTTCTAGTAGCATTTCAAGCTTTGATCAATATCTTTATCGAACTTTTTGGGGAATAATATTTAAAATTAATATTCTGTCGGAGAATACAATAAAGTTCTGGTATAGATTATACCACTGGTTTCCAACCTTTTTTGCCTTACATTTATAAAATAATATGGTTCTCATAGTGCTTAAGGTTAAAATTTTAGCTCTGCGGACCGGTAGCCGTCCGCAAAAGGCAGGTTTGGGTACTTATGGATTGTCTTTGCGTTTTTCAGTGACAGCCAAAATCTATATCTTACAGGAGTTCACTATTTAGTGAACTCCAAAAGCACTTAAAATTATTAAAAACTTTAAAAAATAAGCGGTTTATAGGATTTGATAAAGACATAAAAATATAAGTTTTTAATATTTGATTATTACCCTCAAAAGTTAGTTTATTTCTCAATAAATAAGCCAATAGAGACATAAATACCTGAACTCTTATATTACTATCTTATTAAATGTTTGATAAATTAAACGATTATTAAAGTTCTCGAATCATTTGGCTTTCTTTCAATGTCAGTCATTAAACTTAGACTTTACCTCTATATTAATTATAGCATTGATTTAAATTACTTATCAAAAGTTAATAGAAATTAATTATTTTAACACTTAAGTAGATTTCAAAAGTTAGATATTGCAATCGCTTCGCTTTCTATCACTAGTTGCCTACCATTCCTGTTCAGACTGGAATGCCCTTTGATAACCCAGGATCAACGCATCATGACCTTCAACACTTGACCGAAAAGCTCAATGACCAGAAATAGTTGTAATTCAAATTAAAATAAGATATCTTTAATGTAAACATTATTTAAGGGAGTCGAGGGTGTCCTAGTGGAAAGGTGCCTCACTCATCATCTAATCTTTGACTGCTATGTGCCATATGTCCATTGCTTTCGAGCAATCCCAGGCCCGTAGCATCTGCCCCACACCGACATATGTTCTACGTGTAAAAATCTCACTCTAACTGTGGGCTAAAGATGGGATCTCCTGAAAAGGAGTTGACCCGGAAAATGTTAAAATGTTATGTAAACATTGGTTTATTTTGATTTCTTGAGTTACAGCAAATTTTATATTATTATAGTTTTATTTAAGAAGGAATTGATAGAATTCAATAAGATTTTTGTTTTATTTTTATGTCACATTTCGCAAAAAATGAACTATAAATTGCATAAATTTTAAGGATTCATTAAAAACAAATGAAAAACTTTAGAATTTACTGATTTACTGAATAAATACTTAAAAACTGGAAAAATGACTACTTGTTTCACCAATGCTCTAAAACATAGGTGGTAAACTCATAATGCCTTGTGGGCAATTTTTATGTTATTATAAAGTGATGTGGGCGTCAATTTTTAAGTTTTCAATATTTCGATATTGAAAACACTTGAATTCTTTAATTTCAGATCAATTTTAAATTCAAGAACTGTTCGTCTTATATTTAATTTCGATACTTTGTTTTATTATTCTTCATATTTGAATACAATTGTTCACAAATATAAATACTACAAACATTATTGAAATTCTAAATGAAATATAAGTATTAGAGACATAGCTGACGGAAGTAAAATTCAATTAATTGGAGAAATATTTTTCCATTAAGGTCTCTGCGGGCATAATTTTACCCGCGGGCGGCTGGTTTGACACCCATGCTCTAAAGCGGAGGTTCTCAAATGGTGGGCTGCAAAATGATTTTGTTTAGCGTTATGTTCTATGGAATAATTGAAATTTTAGCAAAAAATAGCTTAGGTGGTGGGCCGCGACCAAAAAAGTCTGAGAACCGGGGCTCTAAAGAATAGAGGGGAAGTTTGACTTATGGACATTACAGAACAAATCAGGCAATACATACTAGTGTAAGGGTTTAAATGTAAAATATAAAATATATTTAGTAGATAGCGGTATCATTTAAGTCTCTTTTATCAGCGAATTATAATTTTTGATTAGCTTCAAGTCGTGAGAGTTTTCTAAACAATTTCTTCTAAATATTGAAACATTAACCTGAAGTAAGTTTGTTACTTTTGTTGTTAACTGTCAAACAGTATCTCATAATAAGTAAACAACAATTTAATAAAAGTTGACCTTTGAAGCGAATGCTAAAGGTTTATGTTATTATCGAAAGTGATATCTGTTATAAATAAAATAATTAGCAATAAATAAATATTAAAAACAAATATATTTTTGTAAGTTCACAAAATTAGTGATCGAATTCTTAGAAAAGATTAATTTTGTTTCAATGTCAAACTCAATAATAATGTTAAGAGATATCCATACTTTCATTTTTTATAGAATTAAAAGATAAATTTCCAAAACAGGAAATAATACTCAAACTATGGCCTATCCAATAGTTTTGGTCAATTATTTGAGCTATAGTAACAGTGCTTTGATAATAGAGACAATCCTTGAAGCTTATGCTCAGATACTTGACTTTATTTTCTGCAATTAAGCATTGGGTGCAGGCATACTCTTATTGTATAAATAGCACGAATAAATGTAATAAATATCTATTATCCGAGACTTCAAATTTATTGATTAGGAGTACAAAAAATAGATGAGACCTTTTTATGGCCTTATCTTTAAGTGTTGACAAGATTTAAGAGCAAATTCTAGAGATGAAACCACTTTAAAAGTTTATATAAGAACTGGACTCTGAACAAAAACACTTAATACCGAAGACATATAAGATTCTTATTTATAGTATTATATCATAGTATTATTGATAGAGAATATTGAATTCAATTTTCTTCATGTAATTTAAGTTGGTATAAGGCTTTTTAAAATGTATTACGCTAAATTAGCTTTACTGGCGCTTATTGTTAGCACTTTAACAGGTAATATATAAATTTGTTTTGTTATATCATAAAAATATTTGTTTTAAATAATTATTAATATTTTAAACAAGAGATTAATTAATGAAAACTTTTTCCTAATAAAAGACGCTCTAATATTAAAAAATCCGTTGAATGTTCATCAAAGCAGAGCTAATTGTGGTCAAGTATGCCCGAGATCTCTGCCTCAACTCGTAAATCTAGAGCCCGGGAATACTTACGTATATAATCTCGAATCAAACACTAAGCTCAATGTAAAGGAAACGCAATCAGTTGGCATCTCTGCTCGGGTCGAGATTACTCCTCAGAATGTCTGTGAATTTACACTACAATTACGTGAAGTTCAGTTGACAGGAGTTCCCGAACCAACAGAAATGCAGAAGCTTTTGGAATCTAATCCACTACAGTTTGGATCTTTTGACGGGAAAGTCTTAGGCGTTTGTCCTGCAAATGATGAAGAGATATGGGCCCTAAATATAAAAAAGTCCATTCTATCAGCTCTACAAATGTCAGCCAAATCGGTAACTGAAGCTACGACTGTCACTGAAGATGATTTCTCAGGTCAATGCTTAACAACTTATACGCCACTAAGCAGTGATGACTCGACAGTCACTATACAGAAAACGAAATCATTGAACAATTGCCAGTTCAGACGTGTGGATCTTTCGGGATTTAATACCCGTACACTTTCATTATTAACGGAATTAGTGAGACAAAAATATCCACTTCTCAAATCTGGTTCTGTTTGTACTCAACAAATAGAGAACAGAGTCATAACAAGCGTCAGCTGCACAGAAGATAACACAGTTGCCTTTCAAGAGGACTCACTTGTTAGCTCTTCGCTTAATCTTAAGTTTGTTGAAAAAACACAGTTTAATGCTGTCAACCTCAAGCTTGTGGTTAACGGTCCCCCAGAACACCTCCATATGCAAGAAAAACAAAAGACACCTAAAGAGTCTGTAGAAT
>JAQGCH010002492.1:0-12537 GCA_034699485.1 Nanhermannia elegantula
CTGAGCTACCAAACCGCTTTCGTAAAATGGGTTGTGGTGGGTCTACTTTTAAACCTATGGTTTAATGTGGGTTTGGGGAAGGCTCCATGGGTCTTGGGTTGGGGTGGTTTCGAAAATTTTGACCCATGAAGATCTCTACTTTAAAGCATATTTTATATTTCTTAATACTAGTATTAGCCTTAATTTGATCTTTGACTCTTCATTAAAATGTCCAAAATGATAATACTTAATAATTGAGCATATTCTAGCATTTTCTATAGCTTTTGAGAATGAATTGACCACCTCTCACGCAACTCGCGTGATGCTCACGTATCGAATGATGGGGGGAGTGGGGTTCACGACAGCCGCAACGACTGTGCTGTACGCTTGAGATTATGGACTCTCACAAAAAGAGAAAATTAAGAATATCTGTATAAGAAAATCTAAAATATTTATAATGTTTCATTTTTTAATAAGTTTTTCTGTTCAATAATAGATTAATATTGAATACTATTTGTTGAGAAGTAACTCTGAAAGCGTGATCACTTGCTATTTGAATATAAAATTCACGCAAAATGAAGTGGCCAGTATGCAATTGACAGATAATTTAATAAGTGTTTGATTTTGTTTCTATATATCGTAAACTATATGAAAAATTTAATATATGTTTGGGTAAGTACAGTGTCTCAATCACTATAAAAAACTAATATTTATTGATATAGATTTTGATAATTTTTGCACATTTTTGCAAATCCGAAATCATGATTGAAAATTACTCACTAAATTTTAATCTCAGATCGCCCTACCCCTCAAATTTAAAATTAATATTTGTTGAAATAATATTTGATAGTTTATTAAAAGTATTCAAACGACATACTAGTATGTGCTATATGCTGTATACCGGGGGTTCTCAAATGGTGGGCCGCGGCCCTCAGGTGGGTCGCAAAGCGATTTTGTTTATTATTATGTTCTATGGAATAATTGAAATCTTAGCAAAAAATACTATAGAAGGTGGGCCGCGAACAAAAAAGTCTGAGAACTTATGCTGTATACCACACCTAATATAAAATTTAATTAGTTTAGTATTTTTGTACCTTAAATTAAATTTTAGAAATTTAAGACAATAATGTGATTGAATCGCTAATAAAAACCTACGAAAAGATGGACCGATAGACTTCTCAAAAAGATACGCTTTGAATGTTAGATAATATAAGCAAAACATTGTTGACTCTTCGATTGATTGATGCTTGTATTAAGTCATAAAATTATAATATAAATTCAAATATTTGTTTGGAGGCAGTCTCTGTTATTCAGAATAATAGAACGACCTTATTATGCTATTATCAGGTATTAAACTTGTACTGTAGTAATTATGTTTTGGTGTTTTTATGTTGTGTTTTAAGTAGATAACCAATATTTATCATTCGAAGCTTAATAATAATAATAATAATTAATGAATTATGAAATTATCATAAAATAAACTTTCCTAAAATTTAATCACATAAAAGTTAGACGCGCTTTAACTTAACACAATATATTTTATATAATATTTAAAAATTCACACAAACTTAAAAAATCTTTAATATACATAAATTTTATAATCTTTATGGGATTATAGCTTTAGACTTGAGAGGTAGAAAACATTATAATCTTTAAGTTTTTGATAGCTTGTAATAGAATTCTGGTTACGTGATTCTTGCAATTTCTCCACAAATTAGGTGAATGTCTTATGAACGGGAAATTTTTCCATAAAAGCAAATATTGTTTGCATAAGTTTGTGTTCTTAAGGGTAAGGTATACGTGATGACTGAATTCATATCATGAAGTATCAATAATTAATTACAATTTTAAATTTAGCTATACAATAATTATATGAACTACAGCCTGACCCGATTTTGGAGAAATGTCCGCGCTTTTAAATGTAGGACATAAGTTAAAACTGTTTACCAAAATCTCAGCAAATAATCTCTGCCATCATTTAAAAGGAAATTCAACAAATTACTTATTTTACGGAGTGATTCCTATTAAAAGGATTAACTGTATATCACTGTATACAATGTATTTAATTGGCCTCTAAATTAAATTAGTACATATGGTAATTAATTTTTATTTATTCAATTATTTATAATGTATTTAATTTTCATCATTTTTATAATTATTATTCTTATGACATAAGAAATATTTTTTATTATTTTATTAAATAAAAGTTTTCGTGCGCCCACACTTCTATTAAATATGCATTAAAATATTTTCATTTAAACGCACATTGTTTCAAAATGTTTTAATTAAAATTTTAAAATTTAAATTAATTGAGAACATTATTCAAAATTAATTCATTGAAGATCTTCTTGTTTTCAAAGACCCTCAATCACTAATTCAAGGATAAATTGTTCACAATTCCTTAAAATTTAACTGTAAAATAGTAAAAAAAGTTCAAAAACTTCAATTATGATCTCCTTCTTTAATTTATCTTTTAAAGGTTAAAGATTATCCTAAAGATCATTTGGATTATTCTAATTTTAAAAATAGTTCAATTCATTTATTAATAATTTTGATAATAAAACTAATTTATTAATCGCTAAAAATTTGTCATTTTACCTCTTTTAAAATTTCTAATATTTTAATCGATATTTATTGTAATTTTTTGCTTTTTAATGTTGATCACGATTTAGTGAAAGTCAAATTTACAACATTGAAATATTAGAATAATATCTAAAAACAAAATTGAATAATATACTTGAAAGATACTTATAAGTTATAACCCATAAAAAAGTCATCAATTTTGATGGTGATTTTTAAGGATAATTTAAGGTAAAGGATGCTGAATTTGAATCCAGTTAAAAGCTACAAATCAATAAGTTGCCTTCCTGTCGACGTTCAAATATCTAAAATAACATTGAATTCTGCACAGAAGTAAGCTTAGTTTCATGAGTATATAATATATTCTACTTAATTTTAGTTTTTAAAGTTTTAAACTATTTTTTTTAATAAGTAGCGCACACATTGTTGCCAAACGAGGATAAATTTTTACGCATAAGCTTTATCTTTGATTCTTGTGATAGCGGAATAATTTTATTGCTAGTTTCAAACTTTCTCTCATTTTTCAATATCTCTCATTGAAATGGTTTTCATTTGTTTCAATAGAAACAAAATTATGAATTCTCTCTAATGTTCTAAAGAGTGATACTTGAACTCATTTAAAAAGTTAAAAACAATATTATATAAATATACAAATAAATTAATGCGCGAATAAAACTTGTTTTCAGTAATAGTTAAGAATTGAAGTGTTATTTAATCTAAAAATGGATAAATGCGAGTCAACTGAAAAGAGTGATCAAATTGGGAATAAGAATTTTGTGGAAGTAACTGTTGATATTAATGGTAACGAATTAACTAATGGACAAACCATTAAACAGCTGAATGAGAAAGAAGACATCGAAACTGAGAAAACGGTTGATTCCACAAATGGTTGTACATGTTTTGGTTATAAGCCCTCACAAATCAAATGGTTGAACATCTTTTGGCTCATTTTGATTCATTGTTTAGCTGTTTATGCTTTCGTACATGCAATGTTGGAACCAATAAAGTTATTTACAGTGTTTTACACAACATTTTTGGCTGTTTGTTCAGGATTTGGTGTCTCAGTTGGAGCGCACAGACTTTGGGCTCATCGATCATTCAAAGCTCGCTGGCCTTTAAGACTTTTATTAGTTATATTCGAAACAATGTCCATCAATGGTGGAGTCTTTTCATACGCGCGCGACCACAGAAATCATCATAAATTTGTTGATACAGATGCAGACCCTAAAAATGCAAAGAGAGGTTTCTTTTTTGCTCACATCGGTTGGTGGACAGTCAAAAAGAGAGAAGATGTCATCACTTATGGCAAAAAGCTTTCTGTTTTAGACTTAATGGAAGAACCGTTAGTTATGTATCAGCAAAAGCTATACTTTCCACTTGTGATTATATTCGCGATTATAATCCCGACCATAACGCCTTACTATCTATGGAATGAAAATCTATTAACTGCTTTCTTGTTATGCGTTGTACTCAGAACAGTGTCTGTAATGCATCATTTGTTTACTGTCAACTCAATTGCACATATCATAGGTATATTAACCTTTCTTTTATTTAAATTATCATTTCATAACCTATTAAGGAGTTAATAATCACTCTTTTCCACTGATTATGCGATGCTTTCATTTTTCAGAAAAACTTATGTTAAATATATTGAGATTAAAAAATCCATTAAAAACAAAATAAAGTCAAAGGAAAAGTTTGAATTAGTTACCTCATTTTATTTTTCACAAAAATTAAGAGTTCACCTTTCTCTTTCCAAAATTAAAGTGCTGGCGGCTAAATGGGTGCAAAATATATAGTATTTTAGGAATGCTATCTTTCATACATTTCAACGAGTTTTTAAATAGCGTAAGCACAACATCAATGGGAAGCTGTTTTTCAGTATAACTGTTATTTTCAGCAACTTATAAAGTGTACGATATCCGGAAAGTTTAATTTCAAATTAATAGCTTCCAGTTCATGATTTGCATAAAATGGTTGTTATAAAACTGATTTCGCAGTTTTAACATTAATGTCATTTAAAATGAAGGAAAAAGAAATAAAACCCAAATGATCCTTCAAATGAGTTAATCTATAGCAAAGTTAATGCTCTTTTGGCTTTTATTTAATACATAAAGTAAATTCTCAATTGGGATGATATTATAACTTTTAAATGCAGACATAGTATGCTTAGTGAAAAATTTTATGATTAACATTTAGATTAAAAACTAGTTAGTTTGTGGGTTTGTGAGCACTCCTTAATCTTTCCTTTTATCTGTTTTTCGTGATTTAATTCACAAATAATAAATTTAAAAGTGAACTTAACTCATATTTTCTTTCTTTACAATAACCTTTTAATTCGAACGAAAATTGTTTGCTATCAAATATAATAAAATATTAGAATTTGGTCATTTAAATATCCGAATCAGCCTTCATTTCACTCATATATCATATCATTAGTCAAGTGATTTGAACCAAAATATTGTGTCAAAATTCTTTAAATTGAGAATTTTCATCACTTTCTTGAAATATTATACTAAAACAATAATACAGGTCGAAAATGATTTATTCCTATCAAGATTAGAGAAATCATTATACAGTAAAAGCTCGATATAACTCACATCGATGTAACGAACAGCTCGTTATAACGTACATAACAGGAATCCCGTTCGGCTATTAACTTAAGCTAAAATCCATTCGATATAACGAACCGCTCGATTTAACGGACAAAAATTTTTACCTTTTGAGGGTTCGTTATATCGAGCTTTTACTGTATAAGAACTAAACGGAATAACAACACTTTCGGATTTTAAGTCAAAAAGTACTTTAAAAGAGTTTATTTGAATATTCAAAATGATTCGTGATTAGTGTCCACAATTAGTAGATTAAAAAGAATGTAAGGGCAGTACATATGCCAAGTCAGGTACAGCCATTTTATGCCCAAATTATAGCAGACTGGACCATAAGCCCCATCAATACCAAGATAGAAAATTATAGAAAATTCTATTATAATTTTTTTGCTTTATTACTAGTTTTTACGTAGGACTAGACAAGGAATAATATTTTGTTTAAAATAAATATGAATCAGCTCAAATCTGGTCTAATTCTATATCATGTCAAATTCGATCTAATTTTCGCAGATATTTAAAATTTTTATTTGTTAAAAGAATTCTCAAATTAGAATTTATATAACTGCTATTTGAACGCCTTTAAAATGCTGTTTTTTATATAATTTAAATAAATTTCTTATGCGTACAGTTAACTTAATTGCATATTAAGATCAAAAGTTATATAGTATTGAAGCAATTAGTCTTCTAGCCATAAAAACTTTTGAATAGTTTTTAAGTATAATTAATATAATTGCATAGAATATTATTTTGAAAGGTGTAGTAATTTTTGCTTTCAATTAAGTCTGGAACAATTTCAGTGTAGTTAAAACACATATTTATTATTGACTCATAATATTGAACACTTTTCTTAAGGCACATTTGAGCCATACGTATCACTTTAACTAAACATAACATAAAACAGAAGCTCAATTCAATATCAAAATAGGATTTTAGTATAAAATATTTGACTAAAACTAATATTTCTCAAACTATGATAATTTTAATTTTTAATTTTTAAAGTTCCTCTTAGGTGTGCCCCTAAATTAAACCCTAATATACCTTATATACAGAACTGTAACTTATAAAAACTTTTAAGTTCAAGATTTTAATCTAAACATTCAATTACATGTTAATTAACAATTGAAAAATTGTTCCGATTCCATACATACTGAACATTATATTAATAATTATTTAATGAAATGATTCACTTATTATTATTGAATTATTTTTTATATCAATAGGTACGCGACCGTATGACACAACTATAGGACCTACAGAAAGTCGAATTACTATGTATTTATCATTGGGAGAAGGTTTGTCTTTAGAGAATATTTATTACTTTTCAAAAGAACACAGAGTGTCCACTAATTTCTGTTAAATTGTGTACAGAGATGTGTAGTTTTCATTATTTGTTGCTAATGATATTAAAAGTATATCCAATCATACTTTTCATTTATATATTTGATAAGTTTTAAATTAATTCATAAATTAATTCTTAAAAAGTACCACATACCCTATTCCAAGACCTTAGTATGTAAAGGAATGACATACTTCGGTCGGGACACAGAATTCCTGTAATGTACCGTCGATTCCGCGACAGTGTAAAAATTGAAAATATATTTTTAAAATTGCTACAGAACTATACTCTAGTAAAGAAAATTTTTTATAAGGCTATGGCCAACATTAATCCAATAGCTGGTTATGCCCGTTATGCCAATGATTATTTACAGAAACCTATAAAAAGTGTTTTCTAATAAATCAATGTAAGACAAAAATACTATTAAAATATAAATATCAGTAATTAATAATTAAAGATAAGCAAAAGTACAGGTAATATAATTTACAGTTACTTGTTTATGAAATTCAAATAATGCAAAATATTTAATAAGTAGCAATATTTAAGTTACTGTGTATTCAAAGGAAGTTTTGCAAACAGATTCAACAGTATTCCTGCCACTGATCCTGAGCCTTGCGAGCGTAAACTCGAGAACCTTATAGCCTGAGCTTCAGGCTCAAAAAGTACCCTCGAGTCGAGCCTGCAGCCTAGCCTCAGCGTGACCCCATCCTATGGACAGCATTAATTATTAACCATAATTTAGGACTAATTTTCAGTTTCAAGTGTGATATACAATCATGTGTTTGTAAATAAATGCTCTATTATTAAAACTAATTAATTTTGTTTCTATTATTTGCATATTAGGATCACATAACTATCATCATTCGTTTCCAATGGTAAGTAAAATGCATTCACTAATTGAGTTATCGAACTATATTGCAAATTATGCTCACATAACACAACTTAATATTATTTGACATCACTTAATGATAATTGTTATAATTTAGAGCAGTAGTTCCCAACCTTTTTTGTCTCGCGAACCGCTTACATTCAGATAATCAGGCGGTTCTCTAGGGCTTAATGTTAAAACTTTTAGCTTTGCGGAGTCCGGACCTACAACGGTCCATATAAAGATAGGTTGGGAACCTATAATTTATATCATAAATCGTTTGAAAACTTTATTATTAAATGAATTAACTGTTAATGAGATTGTAATCAGAATAGATTATTGTATAATAAATGTGGACTATTGTTCTGGTCTTAGGCTAAAATTCTTATTATTTTTAATATAAAAAAGTAAATTATTTTTTCTTCTTTATTGATATAATTAAGTGACCAACTCAATAAAGATAAAATGTTATAACTTATAAGAAGAACTTAAATTATGAGAATTTAATCTTAAAAATACACTCTTTCGATAGAAATATATATATATCACTTATTTATTTGTTTCAAAATACAATTAATAGTTAGTTTGAACACAAAAACTGTCAGACTTTTATTCTTACGAAAATATACTGTAATTGTAATTGAGCTCAAATCAATTCTAAAGCTAATTTGACTAAACGATAAAAGTATTTTTCTTATTGATAACTAAAATTTAAAAATTCTTATTAAAAATTAAAATTTACTGTCAGTACATATTATTAAATAGATTTTAGTTATACATTATCTACAATTATACAATTGTATATTTATTGTTATCATAGGATTATGCAAACTGTGAGAAAAAATGGTGGGAAGTCTTTAATCCTTCGACGTTATTCATCGAAGTCTGCGCTTTCCTGGGATTAGCCTATGATCTGAAAAAACCATCGAAAGAAGTGGTCCAAGGGTTCGTACAAAGGAAAGGTGACCCACGATATTTCGAGGATGAAGTTAAGAGAAATTTATGTTTACGAATTTCAATGGGCGCTATCGAATGGCTATTTGGAGGAATCTTTGCTTTTTGGCCTATTTGGTCATGTCTTGTCTTCAAAGTTATCACTGGAAGAGATGTTTTCGTTTTTTGATGCACTAGTTTTGATTAATTCCCTCATTTTCATAAAAATTCATTAGAGTTTATTCATTGTAAAAAATGATATATAATAATAGAAGTTAAAAGAGTGGCTGAGAGTATTTCATTTAATTATATTGCAGCTCATCCTCATAGTGAGTGCTAAGTCAACGGGGAGGTCTCAGTCCAGGCTCATTCTAAAGCCCATAATAGGATATTATGTCCGTACAATATTATTTATATGGGGAATATAAAACATAAATGTGTTTCACTTACAAAATGTTTCAATATAAATTACATTTTAGCTCATCATAATTGACTTGTCAGTAGCAAAGTGCCGGACTCAAAAATGCACTCAATTAAAGGTGATGTGCTGGTCAGATGTCCTTTGATTTAGGGCAAACTCTAGGTCGGCAGCTTTATCCCACAGTTACATAAAGGAAAATCTCACTATAATTCTGGGTAATTATGAGATTTATAAATCACCGTTTATATCATATTATCTTATTGTTGGTGTCACACAGAGGTCAGGGAGCCATTGTCACCCCAAGTATTTTCAGACATTTAAGTGTAGGTCAGTAGCAACTTTCACATCTGTCTAGCCTCACAACAAAAATTTCCGGGTACGGCACTGGTGTAATAGACTGAGCTCATCAAAAACAAACAGAAACAACTTCAGGTTTTACTTTTAAAAATTAAGTAAAATAATGTCATATAATTTCACACTTAAAGTCTTAAATTGAATATTAAACTAAAGTTAATTTAATCGTTTATAAGTATCTTTTAATGAACAGTGAAACTAAAAAACCAAATATCAGTCTTTGAATTCTGTTTGAATTATTCTACTTTTGCTTATATTAATGTATTAATAGATTAGATTGGGATTTGTTTTTATATTAATAATCTATTATTAGTGCAAATCAAGCAGCCATCAGACATCTTTAGCTTTTATCATTCTTCCGGTCTATGGTTTTAAAGATCTATTTAAAAACTTTTCCCTAATGAGAAAAATAAAAATTGTGTTGACATTCACTACTTTGTTATTTAAACAGAAAGTTTCATAAGCAAAGATACTGTGTATGAGTTATTTTATTATTTGAGGATTATACGTACTCTCGGTAGTAAAAGTATTTGTTGAATTGAATATTTTGTGCTCATGAAATAGAAAGTTAGAAACAATATTTAACTTTGCACCACTACAAGTTTCAATGGTTTTATTTCTTCTATTGTTTTTCATACCTTTCATGTTCTCACTTTAAATGTCTTCCATTAAATGTACAGTATATTAACTTTAAACAAAATATTTATTAATTTAAATTTTTGAAATATTAATAAATTATGGGAATAAGAAATGTTATGTCAATTACAATTCAAAAATGGGAATAATTGGAAAAAAATTGCAATTTATTTAACATAATCATTATATTTAAGTTTAAGGAAGTCAAATAGTTCCAAATAAGTATATATAGTCGCCTTCACTAGTGATTGAAAATTTAACACAATTAACCATATATTTCACACTCAATAGCTGTTCAGACTCAACTCAAATATCAAAAGCACCTTTCACACATTTGGTTGACATGAGTTCAAAATATTTGTTTTCTTTCAATCAGTGTTTCTTTATCTCCAACAATTATACCTAATATAAAACATTTACTATTATGCTAATAATCCAAGAAAATAGTAATAAAACCATTATAAAAGCCAATTAACAGAAAAATGAATGCTAGAAAGTAATTGTCAATAGTTAATGGAATTGGAATAAAAGTGGAAATTATACTTTTTATATTTTTAGCCCCTAATCTAGACTTTCATGTAAACCAACAATGAAAGGGAAATCAAATTTTATGAATGAAGAGTGAATGACCAGATAAATGATGAAGTATTTATAGAGTACTAGAGAAACATGTTTTGTGGCTATTTTTAACAAATAGGTCTCTGGGTTAGACTTGTTTATATACATTCAACAGACTATTCAATAAAAAACTTGAATTTCAGACTCACTTTTAAACTACTTTTAAGCATAAACACTATGAACAATATTTAAAATAAAAACTTTCAATTTAATAGAAATATATTTTCTACCCAACTATGTTCTGACTGTTTAGAAATATAACTTGTGAGCAAGCAATAGATTATATGAGTTATAAAAAAGTTATATAAAACTTCTTTTATTTGTTAAAACTATAATCAAAATTTTCGTTTATCTGTGACTTATATTTTATGAATAAATATTTTTTCAGTTCAATTAATAATAATGAGTGTGAAAGAAAAAAATAGTTTTGAGCTAAATGAAGAAGATTTAGGAAATGAAAGTGATTGCAGTGAAGAAGTTTCCGATATAGTGATAGCTTGCGATTTGGTTGAGGCAAATGTAATACCAGAGAAAAAATTGAGAATATTTGGATTTGAGATCTCACAAATAAAATGGTCAAATGTTATTTGGCTTTTTGTAATACATTTGTTAGCCATTTATGCATACGTTCACGCTTTGATAAATCCGGTCAAAATTTGGACATTAGGTTTTGTGAGTATTATAGCCGCCTTTTCTGGTTTCGGAATGAGTTGTGGTGCGCACAGGTTATGGGCTCACAGATCATTCAAAGCGCGTTTTCCTTTGAAACTAATGTTAGCGGTGTTTCAAACAATGACCGTTAATGGAAGTATATTTTCATACGCGCGCGACCACAGAACACACCACAAATGGTCAGAAACTGATGCCGACCCCAAAAATCCAAGTCGTGGATTCTTTTTTGCTCATATCGGTTGGTGGATGTTGAAGAAGAAACAAGAAGTGATCCAAAACGGAAATAAACTACAATTCAATGATTTGCTCGATGATCCTGTCGTTAAATATCAGCACAAGTTTTATTTACCACTTGTCATTATTTTGGGATTTATTGTTCCAACGTTTATACCTTTTTATTTTTGGAACGAAGATTTATTGACTGCATTTTTAATAAGCTGTGCACTTCGTACTGTTGTTGTATTACACCATTTATTTACAGTCAATTCTGTCAGTCATTTCTGGGGCTATAGGTATGTAAAACTCATAGACTTGGACCTCATTTTTTACAATAGAAAATGTTTCATTAAATCAATTTTATTGACTTGTCTCAAATGAGTTACCATTACTAACTTCTTAAGATATAGATCTAAAACTATACGATTTACCTGACCTTTAGATATAACTCTATGACTATATCTAAAGTTTATTTGTATTCAATTTAAGACTATGTTCGAAGATTCTGAAGTGGATTAATCCACGATTTTGAGACTATATCCTGCTTATAATCTTGTCTTCGAACATAATTGATGACTAAATTAGTGGATTGAAAAGAATCCACTTTTAAAGCAGAATTGTTGTACGCAAAACATATTAACTGGTGTTTGTTATCATATTATTTTTAATACTATCCAATTAAAAATGAAACAACAAACACAAATATTGATCATTTTTATATCCAGCTTTAAAACAGTTCAATTCTATCATAGCATAGGTTGTGTTAAGTCTAATTAGAGATGGGATGTGTGCAATTATTGTTTAATACGAGATAGTATTATATGGTATAAATTATACTTACATTGGTATTACACAGTACTGTATTGCACTGGTACAGTACAATACATTACTACGTATGATACAATTGCTTTTCAAATTACAGTCTTTCCATCTCTAATAGCAACTAAAACCTTAAACATTTATTAAGATTCTAGAATAAAAATGCACTTTTATTTAAAGCATGTAATCTTGATTATAAAATTATATAAAGGCTTTACAATACAAACCCAATTTTAAAATTAAATAAGTTTAATTAACCAGTCATTTACCAGTAACATTGGGAAAATATAACTGCAATAATAATTAAGGTTTCACACTAAAGTATAGTTACATAAAATAAGTAATTCTCCAAAATTTCCCTTTTCCTTAGATAGAAATTGAGTTTATCAAAAAGGGTTCCATGTCAAAAGGTCGAAAATAAAAAGGTCGAAAACAAAATGGTCGAAAACAAAAAGGTCGAAAACAAAAAGGTCGAAACAAAAAGGTCGAAAACAAA
>JAQGCH010002493.1:0-12536 GCA_034699485.1 Nanhermannia elegantula
ACCCCCCCCCCCCCTAGCATGAGCGCGAGCACAAAGTCTATGGCATAACACTCAGCAACAATCTAAGGCAACAGCATCAAAGTTTTTTTAATGTTAATAAATAAAATCCCTTTATACTCTTTTTTTTGACGTATGTATTAGGGATCAAACTTAGTATCCGAATATCCGAACCAACCCGAACTGAACGTCGGTTCGGATATAATACAAATTTGGAAAAATTTTCGTTAGGGTTAGCATATAAAAATTTTTCCTAAGTTCAATTCCTAGTATATATCAATCGTATCAATACATTGAAACGCAATCTATTGTTTTGACAAAAATGTTTTTTTATGATAAGATTTAATGTGTTTTTATGCTTAAACTACGAAATTATACTATTTATACTTTTAGTGATCAAAAAGAATAATTATTTAACTCTTAATTATTATAGTTGGAATCAGACGGCAGTTTTAGTAGAAGCTGAAGGATATGCGCCTTATTATGACATACAGTCTGGTCGTATTAAAGTGGACAGCGATGGCAACAACACTTGGGATAAGGATAGCTTAGGAATGGCTTATTTGGTTGAGAAATTGCCGGTTGTAAAGTTCGAAACATATCTCAGTGAATTAATGATGCGCTAAATCGGAAAAACAATTTTGTTTATATCTGTTTATATTAGTGTTGAATCAGTTCCAAGAATGAGAACTAAATTATTTTAATTTCGTTCTCGTTCCGGAACGAAGCTAAAAAAATTTAAGAAACGAGAAGTAGAACGACAACGAAAGTAGATTTCGTTTTGGAATGAGAACGAAATTTAAGTTTGGAACTGAATCAACATTAGTTTATACTGTATATACAGAGTGGGATAACAAATTATATAACTTTTTTTGATTTTAAATATAATTTATATGTAGTTTTTTCGATTGCTGTAGAATATAAAATATCTTTAAGACTTTAAAATTAAACTTTAATAAGTTTTCATTCATTTTTAACTAAATCATATTTTTAAAAATGAAAACTTAATTATCAATTTTGAATTTTCATAATACTTATTACCATGGTTCGCCAGACCCCTTTGGCCCAGGGGGTGTATTTCTGAAAAATTTTAAAATTCTAGGGGGGGGGAGGGTAAACTCATCGATTTTATAAGACAATTTTTTTACAAAATCGATTTGGCCCCAAAAATTTTTTAAAAATATTTCCCGTCATTTTTAAAATTGATTTTTTACCTCCAAAAAACATGATACCCGACAACTTAGTGTTTTTCTAAGACAATTTTTTGAAAAACAAGTTTTCGCACCAAAACTTCTAAATTTTAATGTATGTTTATTTTATTAAATATAATATTTTGCGTTAAAAAGATATATTTTGTCTTTCAAAAACATTAGGGTACAAAATGTTCAAAAATGTTAAGGAAAAAATTTAGGAAAAAATTTAGGAAAAAATTTAGGAAAAATATTGAGGGGGGGTGGTCCAGTTTCACAAATTTCCAGGGGGTGTGCACCCCCCCCCCCCCCAACACCTTATCTGGCGAACCATGCTTATTACAATGTGTTTAATTTTATTAATTAAAATAAAAAGCAACTTTAATATTTGAATTTATGGATTTAACTTTCAGTTAAACAAATGATATGTGATTTCCTGTAAAGTCTAATAACATATTCAATATTTTACGCAATAGTCACATCTGTTAAATCATGTATATTGTTAGTGAACCCGTTTTCGGCGTATTTTAAGTCAGATTCGGCCCATGCGATAAACCGAAAGATTTATTTTTAAAGATTCGCATTAACTTTCGGAGCAAAAAATATACCTGTATATAAAAAATAGTTACTTCATTTCTGGCTTCAAATTAACTAAGTTTTAGTGTTCTTTTAATGAAATCTATATTACAAATTAAATATAAATTGGGATTTCAATAAATTATAATTTTTTTCTCAATATCTCAAAAAAAATAAAATAAAAAGCACACATATAAATGCTTAATAATATTTATCACAATCATAAATTGATTTTCGATTGATATTTCAATTAAATTTTCAAGAAATTATTCATTAAACTAATAAGATTTCAACATTTGAGTCATAATATAGCTCGAAATTTTAGCTTATTCGACATGAATTCACTTCTACGCCGAATGAATTTTTCAAAATTCATCGTCAATTTTTGACGTATTTGGAGGATTAAAAACCCAAATCAATTTAAACCAATTATGTTATTCTCTATTATTCTAAATCATAGTCGCCCAAACTTTTTTGGTTCAAGGGCCGGATTGAGCCATAGCATGCATCTCGAGCGCCAAGAATAAAGCGCAAGCCAGTGATGGGAGCGCTCGGGGCTAACGTCAGCGATCGTAGGAATTTAGGCGGTTCACGCTCGCGCTAACTCTGGGCATATATGAAGAGGCTGTGGCTCGTTAAAGACATCGAGCGTTTTAGCATGAGGATTTAAAAATAAAAATAAAACAAAGCATCTACGCTAAACTAACAGATAATTGTATTTAATTGTTTTATAGCATAAGTATTAAAATTATTTATAATTTCCTACACTTTTTACTAATTAAATTAAAAATTAATTCAATATCCTTAGTTAACATCAATATTTTTGATATGTGAGGGCCGAATAATTAGCACAGTGGGCCGGGTCCGGCCCTGCGGGCCATAGTTTAGACATCTATGTTCTAAATAGTTAAATATATTGATAGCGTCCAAACACAGACCAACCTAACGCTGTTTGCCCACCCGACCTAAACTAAGCAGTACGCCACTGGTGAAAGGACACAAACCCCTCATTTTCATTAATATTTAAAAAATAATTTTCTAATAAATATGTTTAATACAAATGGAATAAGGCATTAAAAAACTGACAACTGGTAAACATAAGTTTTTATATAATGTAAATTAAATCACATTATTATTATGAAAAATACTACATATAATACATAACATTTGTAAACTTATAGTCGTGTTTATGGGAGCTTACAATTGGACTTATACTTAAAACAGTTCTACACATTTTCTTTCAATATATAGTGTACTTGCAATTGAAGATCGAACGGGTGCTCACATTAGTACGGGTACAGAGGATTCACTCTCTAATAAATTCTGGGCTCAAATAATAATATTATAAACATTTATATTAAGTTTAAAATAGACATATATTTAGTGATCTTTTGTGCGAAATATTATTGAGTCATTTCTTTTGAAAACTAAATTAGTTTTCAATTTGTTTCAAAAGTTAAATATTTGTTTGAGTCTAAAAGTGAATGTGTTTTACAATTAATTACTAAATATTGAAATCATTTGAAGGAAATTCAGTGAGTTTTTCATCAAATCTTTTCAAATTGTGTTAAAAAAGTGGAAATCTATTAATTCAATAATTAATTGTTAACTCTAACAGTGAATGTGTTTTATAACTAATTAATAAATTTATTACAATTAAAACTAATTTAAACAATTTTTTAAAGGGGTTTATAAAAAATTAAAAATAAAATTAAAGAAAGACATCATTTATGTAATTGTTTGCATTTCATAATATTATTTCAAATCATATTTGAAGACCGACTTTAAAAATACAAAATCAACAAATATGACAAAAGTGATGTCAACTTTTAATATAATAATTCATTTTTACGAAAATAATAATAAAACTATTAAAATACAAATCATCAGTGTTTTGAGTATTAAAAAAATACAATAAATGGTTGAAAACCGAACTTTTAGTCATTAAATGTTTACTCAATATTAATGTTTGTTTACATTATAATTATAAACAAAATATAAATGAATTGACTTTTTTCTAATAATTAAATAATAATAATTTTTGAGACAACAATTATGTCTAAAAAGAAGTCACAGTTCAGTGCAAACCCACTTATTATAGAAGTAATTCATTTATCTGTAAACGAAATCAATAATAATAATGAAAGTGATTTGAAAAGCGATGAATCGATAGTTAAATCCTTGAAACAAACGATACGTAAATGTGATGATCGGATAAATTCAGTCCAATTAAAGTCATTCACAATAAGCGAGTCTTCAAACGTGAGAAACCTTTATGAAGACAACAGAGTCTACCGTTTTAATGGTGAGATCGATTGCATGTCCGTTGACATGAACGCAGTTAAGAAGACTTTAACCAAGATTTGCAAAGAAGACAATCTCCGCAACACTTTGTTTGCACTCAATTTCGAGACAATTAAATGGTTGTCAAAAATCGATCGATTCATACCTCATCAGACATTCACTATAAACACATTTAGTTTCGGGTCTCTCATAGATCTGACCCGTTTTGTAGACCATTACAGCAGTCATACGAATGGCCGTCAACTAAATGTAGCCAAAGATGACATAACGGCTGACTTTCAACACGATAAGAAGCGGCTCTTATTGAAGTTTCGCTTAACCAGTGGTGGTATTAATGGAAAACACACTAAAAATATTCGGTATAAACTCGAATACGAATATTCTTCGATCAATTCTGCGGTCATTTATGTCGATAACGAGGTTATGAGAATTTATTTCAATCTCAATCATCCGCCCATTCTTTATAAGGTTCAGAGCGATGAACAGCCCTTTCATGAGTCATATAATGACTATAATAAGTTCAACAAAAACAATAATAGTGGTTATAGTAAGAAGTTTAAAGTTTATAAAAATAATGATAATAGTAATGGAGTTCATAATAATGAAGTGGCAAATCATGCCTTTTGGCTCAGAGAGAATCAGTTCGAAGGCTGTGAACCCGAGACTATCGGCAAATGTAATGTTCTTATGGTTGAGATGAGAGAAATCAAAAATGAGAAGAATTTATATGATAAACATCGAGAACTGCCCGATCCGTGGCGTTTATTATATATATTGAAACGCTCTCTTCAAATACAAGTTCATTTCGCAAATATTTCTCTACACAAGAGTTTTGAGAATAATTTAATTGAACAAAAACTTATTAATAATATTTCAGTTGAGTTTCCGATCAAATACGCCTATCATTCAGTCTTTTCGCATACATTTCAAGCCTCTGACGAATTATTTCTTAAGGAAATGTCACAGAATTTCAATAATAAAGTGAGAGAATACTCACGAATTGATGCCGAAGCTATTGAAGAAACCCTTTTTGAACTGTCGGCTCTTATTGACAGGTCAGCGATATTTCGTTCCATAAATGCTTTGGACTTTCTCTTTAATGACTTCAAAACAAGAAATGAAAAGATAAAGAAAGATAACGTAATTCCTAAAAACATCGAATTGGCTTATATTCGACGCTGTATTTTAACTCCGACTCGATTCCTAGTACTACCGCCTCAGCCGACACTCAAGAGTCGATTTATAGTGAATTCAGAACCAGAATATACTATTAGACTATCTGTAAGAGAAGACGATTTGCAGGGTTTGAATTACTCAATACGCGGTCCCGGATCTCGAGAAAGACAGAGTGATTTCCTTAAGAAAGTAATTAAAACTCCGCTTTTGGAAGGCATAAGACTTGGCGGACGTAAATTCGAATTTTTGGGCAGTTCTTCGAGTCAGTTAAGAGATGCCGGAATGGTTTTATACGCAAAAGATTCTAAAGGAAGAACTGCTGACAAAATACGAGATGAAATCGGAGATATGAGTAAAATCAGGAAAAATGTGGCCAAATATGTGGCCAGACTTGGTCTCGCATTCAGTCAAGTCATGACTCACATTGATATCAGTGAAAATACAAAAATTGATGATTCGGTTCCTGATATTGAGGGCTCATTCAAACCAAATCATGAAAGTCCAAAAGAACTGACAAAAGAATGCTATGTATTTAGTGATGGCATTGGAATGATTTCTCGAGAGGTGGCGGATAAAGTGTATAAGAAATTAGAGGTCGAGTGTCGTAACAGACCATCAGCAATGCAGATAAGGTATGGCGGGTGTAAAGGAATGCTTGTCATCGATCCCAATTTGAAAGGAGAACAAATCAAGTTTAGAGATAGTATGAAAAAGTATGACTCAAAAGACAGAATGTTAGGAATCATAAAACTGTCGGCTCCGAGACCTTTACATTTGAATAGACCTCTGATTACAATTTTGGAGCAATTAGACGTTAAGCCCAAAGTATTCCTCGAGATGTTAATGGAAAACCTCAAGAATTTGGCCAAATCTCTGATTTGCGAATGCGCTGCCATAACACTGCTTCAGGACTCGTGCACTTTAGGCATTCCTTATCGTAAACTATATAAGTCTGGAATACCTTTTCTTTCTGAGCATATATTCCGCCAAATAGTCGATTGTGTTATTAATCACAGGATTAAAGAATTGAAAACTAAAGCGAGAATTAAAGTTGCGATGAGTTGTGGCAGAACTGTGTTCGGCGTATTGGATGAGACAAAAACTCTTAAGTATGGAGAAGTTTTTCTGCAGTTGTCTCATGTGGATGAAGACGATATGCCTGAGAACAAGTGTTTTATTTTAGAAGAAGAAGTAATGGTAACGAAGTTTCCGTGTCTTCATCCGGGAGATGTCAGAAAATTAAAAGCAGTTAATGTTCCGGCTCTTCATCACATCAAAGACTGTATAGTATTTCCAGCGCAAGGCCAGAGACCGCATCCCGACGAAATGGCTGGCAGTGATCTCGATGGCGATGAATATGCAGTGATTTTTAAATGTCCGGAACTTATTTTCAAAGACGAAAACGTGGCGCCAATGCTTTTCCCGATCTCTAAAGCAACAGAACTGTCTCACGACGCACAAGTGGAAGATATACTTGACTTCTATTGCGATTATTTATTGAGCAATAATGTGGGTCTTCTGGCGAGCGCTCATTTAGCAAATGCTGATCTTATAAAAAACGGCATTTTTAGTGAGGTTTGTATGTCAATAGCGAAGAAATATGCGGTTGCGCTCGACTTCGCCAAAACTGGTAAAGTAGAGAGCATTAGTTGGTATGTATTTTATTGTTTTGATTGAATAAATGATAAATTAATTGAATTGATTTTTAGGAACGAAAGAGCGAAACTTTATCCCGATTTTATGGAAAAGTTTTCTGAAAAAAGAACTTATTTGTCATCTAACAGTTTGGGACAACTTTACAGACATTGTGACAGATATGAGATGGGAATGCAAAGTAAAGCTCATTTAGAAGTTAAAGCCGAACCCAATAAAATCCTTGAATTAGAAGGTATTCATACATATAATAAAAATAATAATGAAATAATTTTTAAGCTTATAAAGTAATTATTTTAACAAAAATTATAAACTTTTAAAGGTTGGAAAAAGTATGAAAAGTCCGCAACCGATGCCTTCATTTCATACAAAGAAAAGATCTCTTATTTATTAACTCGATTTGGAGTTCAGAGTGAGGCCGCATTACTGAGCGGTGCCTTTAGTAAGACCTTTAAATACATGACCGGACGAACAGAGACTAATGATGTGCACGAATTGCTTCAGAATCTAGTCAGTAAAGTGTTCGCCGAATTTAAAGACAGATTTAATAAGGAATGCGAAAGAGATAAATGTGATGAAAAGGATAGGAGTTTGAGAGCCAGCGCATGGTATATGATTCCGTTCAGGCTCAAAGACGACTCTGACAGCTATTTCGGCTTTTCATGGACTATAACAGAAGAATTATGTAAAATAATGAAAGATTGCAATCAAACAAATGCTTTTCAAGGAGATCATGAATGCACTCGCTCTGCAACTGCTCTGATCGACAGATTTTTTGCTGAGAATTATATTTATAAAGAGCCGAATGTCAATGAATCACTTAATGAATCTGATAAAAGACAGATAATTATGGAAGAGAGGTGTAAAACAGCTGAAGTGGTGTTGAAAGCATGGCTTGAAAGACAGGATCACTTGTTCTACAAGAGAAAAGTTGGCCGAAGAGTCGTCTCATCAACAGATGGATTGATGTCTGATATGGACAGAAAACTAAGACGAAAACTAATGAAAATAAGAATTGATGTAATGAAAGAAGCGAGAGATCAGTTGAATAAACCACTCAGAAGTGCCGGTAATTTAGTGATGAGTTTTATGAAGAATTCTGTGGATGAATGGCTTTCAATGAATTCTATTGTTGATAACAATCGTATTGTAGACACACCTCTAGTGAAGTTCGGTTTTTCAGCGCTGTTGACTTTAAATCATTTCTTCAAAACCAGACAAATATCACATATAATAGACTTGAGCTCAAGATTTCAGGTTTCAGTGAAGGCACCGATAAGAGAGACTTCATTTTACATCGCATTACCACCTTTTGAACGTTTTCATGATTTTGTTCGATATATTGTTCAAAATAATGAGGAATTTATTCAGAAATTGCGAGGTCTTAGCGGTGCGATTGAGATAACACTAGAACCATATCCGGCAAATACTAAAAAGTTGTCTCATTATTATATGTTGACAGCGAGTGGCACTGTTTGGTCACTTCAGGCGATTAAGAATTTTATATCTCATAAGTCATTTTTCACTACTGTCGTCAGTAAGAAGTGGCGCAAAAAGAACTTATACTGCAGAGGAATGCCTGACTTGAGTCAGTCAAATCAGTTTATCTCTAATTAATTATTTACGTTTCATTCATTATTGAGGTCTTATTTATTAGTCAATCACTCTTTCATTTATGAAATTAATTTTAATTGGTTTTCATAAAGACAATAAAAGTTGTTATACTTTTGTATTTAATATTACCGGTATTATGAGTTTATTTATGTTTATTTAATTTATTATTATTTAATTATTTATTTATGTTTTGCATTAATTGATTTAATAAATTAATTAAATTAAAAGAAACTCTTGTTTTCTATATTTGTGTGCGATGACAGTCTGTCAAACGAACACAACTATTAAAGAACATCTTTACACAGATTGTTGCAGTTATCATTACCTGGCCTTCAATCAAACTGATGGAACAGTTCGTAAATATACAGCAAAACGTCAAACTGATTAGTCTTATTGGTTTGTTTTGTTTTGATCTTTAAATCTTAATCCATATGAGAGACATATAAATAGGGTTTTGTTTATGATTTACACATTCATAATAATACTTATGCGAGAATATAAGTGTTATTTATATTTAGTTAAAATAAAAAATGATGCAGTGATGCAGAGATATTCTTCCTTCAAATGAGTCATATTTATTTAAAAATTGATTATTCTAACGGTGTGTAAACCGGTGTAAACTAAATAAATTGCACCAAAATTTGAATGTGACTGATGCGCACTTGCATTCAAGGATCTGTGAAGGTTGTGAGGGATGAGAAGGATAACTCCCAGACTAAATATATTTGATTGCTATTTATATTTATGTAAAACATTCATATCAGCGGAAAGTATGTTTTCTTAACATTACATAAAACCCATAAAACATTTAGTATTTCGTCAATATATTGAGTAAACTACGGGCATTTCTTATCGAAAACTGGTTCTCATGAGATAAAAGTTGAGAATTAAGGGCAAATACATTTTACTGCAATGATTACTGAAAAATTAAAAAAAATGAGAGTTTCTCTAACTTGTAAACAAACAGACTGAATAACCAAAATGTTACCAAACTGTATATATTGACTTATGATTATTAAATTGTTTATTTATTATCTATATTATAAATAAAGTTCACTCTTTCTTTATTTAAAAGTTTTCAATTAAATTCACTTTTATTGTGATTTATTTTTTGAAAATATATATAAATAATAAATGATTTTTTTGTTATATTTACTATTGATTACTCTATTGATATTTGCATCAGTTATATCGACAAGTATTCCAATAATTTTAGATACAGATATCGGACCCAATTATGATGACGTCGGAGCGCTTGCTATTCTACATACTTTAGCAGACAGAGGAAAGGCTCAAATATTGGCGACAGTGGCCTGTAATCAATATGAAGGAGTGGCCGCAGTTCTCAATGTTTTCAATACTTATTTCAAAAGACCTGAAATACCTATCGGTGTACCCAAAGGAAATGCAGTCAATTTTCGAGACCGGCAACAATGGACTGATGCAGTACTTTCTCGATATCCACATAAAATACATAAAAATTCAGACGTTTTCGACTCAGTATTAGTTTATCGACAAGTGTTGGCAAAACAGCCAGACCTTAGCGTTACTATAATTACAATCGGATTCTTAACAAATTTAGCGAATCTATTGTCGACCCCACCCGATGATCACTCGCCTCTCAATGGATCAGAGCTCGTAAGACAAAAAGTAAAACAATTAGTTTCAATGGCCGGTGTGTTCCCTTCTGGTCGAGAGTGGAATATACATCAAGACTCAGCTTCAGCTAAAAAAGTATTTGAGATATGGCCCACTCCTATCATATTCAGTGGTTTAGAAATTGGGTGCAATATTAGAACGGGTTCACAACTAGTTTACAACAATTCAATTCAAAACAGTCCAGTGAAAGATGCGTTCAGTATATCTGCTCCAGTGTTTGAGGATTACTGTTACCAGACCTGCAGTTTTGGGAATAAGTCTTCATATTTTCTGGGATTTCTCCAATCATATTGTTTAAGGTGAAAGAATATACTGTAATATGTCTTAAACTTTTTAATTTAATATAATATTTTGCATATTATAAACATTGAGAAAATGATATATTCCTTGTTCTGCTACAATTAAAAATTTGATTAATATACTAATAATGTTATGGAATAGTTCATAATTAAATAAGTTCATTGAAGAGTATTCCCAATTACTTTTGGGCGATTAGGAGTACCCGTAAGTACTCGCTAAAGCTCATTCAAGTGTAGTTATGAGTATTTTTTATTGAAAACAAATATTTATTATTAAAGAAGTGTAAAGAGACTGTGTAAGAGATTTTTATCCAAAATGATTAGTTTTCAAATTGTAGAACTGAAAATTTTCAATCAAAAATAGTTGGAGTTAATTATCTCAAAAATATGAGGCTTAGACAAAAACCTCTTACATATAAACAGAGTCTAATTCCACTCAAACCATACTTAAGAAACTAAAATATCCAATGAATAATGTTTTTTTAATTCATGGATACTTATATAGATATAATAATATTCGCTTAAGAATATTACTTTTGCTTAATTTCATTATTTTTAACTCTTTTTCAATCCGTCAGATCTGAGAATTGTAATGAAGGTTCAAATTATAGTTGGGATCAAACGGCAGTTTTAGTAGGAGTTGAAGGACATTCTGGTTATTATGATTTACAAACTGGTCGTATTAAAGTGAACAGCGATGGTACCAACTCTTGGGATAAGTATGGCATAGGAATGGCTTATTTGGTCGAGAAATTTCCTGTTGTAAATGTCGAAACGTATTTCAATGAGTTAATGATGCGCTAAATCTTTACAATCAAAAGTTTTTTCTGGTCTTTTTTAAATAAAACAATTATTTAAATTATTGAGTATTAAAATGCTTGCAATGCCTTAAAATAGAATGTTTTCATCACGCAATAGTATTTTTTATGCTTAAGAGTTTGTACATCTTTTCAGAAAATTTAATTACCCCTCCGCCCCTTTTTTATTTCGATTTTTTGACTGAAAATAGGCATCTTTTTAATGAAATTTTTAAAATAAAAATTCTACTAAAATGAAAACCACAATAGATAAAGTTGGGAACTGCTAGTTATTTAATATTATTCTTAAGGGACACTTAACCTAAAATTTTTGCTTATCTCTTAAATTAATGTTAATATTTAAGCCTTTGAAACCATATTTTGTCATAGAGTGGGTCATATCATATCTAAAGTACGTACTAATAACTAATAGCTATAATCAGGGTTCGCCAAACCTCTTCGCGTGAGGGGTGGTGTAAGTCTAAAATATTTGAAAGATTCTGGGGGTGTGTGTAAAACTCATCGGATTTGACAGACTATTTTTTGGAATTTAGGAAAAATCTTGGGGGGAAGGGTGGTCCAGGCGAACCCTGGCTATAATAGATTTGACACTGCCCTAAACAAAAATAACCTTAAAGTATGATTAACGAAACCATATATATTTCAGGATACCTTTCAACAGACTTTCAATACCTGTTCAATACTAACAGTCAGGGTTATTATAACCAGATTATAAATACTGTATTATGTCCATTATGTAGTGCTTTACACTACACGTCAGGCTTAAGAGCCATTAATATTAATAAAGAGTTTCTATTATTTACTATTAAAAGTATTTATTACTTAAAGAGTGTCGTGTCATGTGCTGAGTCCACAAATACCTGCTCTACCAAATAGCTTATGCCCACAATTTTAAAGTACAAAAAAATCTTTAAAATAAATTGTCTGCAGAATTGTTTATTTATTGATAATATATTTCTTCCAAAGTTTACTGCATTCATATTTAAAACCAAAACCAAAATTGCCATTTGTTTTGATATTATTTGCAAATTCATAATAAGGAGCTATCAGTTGGTCTCCAATCATAAAATAACTGTTCCATTCAATACCTTCTTGTGGAGGAGGATTACTAAAGAGAACACATTAAATTCTGCATTGGTCTAAGTTTTTCACATTTCAAACAAATATTTTAATATATTTTATACCCATTTCTGACAAAATGCGAAACCATTGCAATCAGTTTTTCAGAAATTTGACGTTTATTTTCATTT
>JAQGCH010002494.1:0-12531 GCA_034699485.1 Nanhermannia elegantula
CGTTCTGTTATATATCCCAATAAAGGTTGAGCAGTAGAGCCCTTCCTCTGATTGATTGCAACGTAATTAATGAACAGAGTCTTACATAAAACTCACGTAATATTAATGATTATTCACGTTCTAAACTATTTAATCATTTTATGATAACATTGACTCCCATTTGAAATCAAATATAGTTTACAATTGTCATTATTTTTCTTATTTAATTCATTTTAATAATCTGTTAATAATAACATTCAATTTATAGAAATTGAAAAATGTTTTTAACTATTTTGAGCTCAAATAATAAATAATTGATTGATATTTTTGAAAATATTATAATCAGTGAACAGATTATGCAAACAATTGATTATATTTTAAGTGAAATCAGTGTTAAGTTAAGGAAAACCTTTAGTAATAAAACAAATAACTAATAGTTTATGACATTAAGTGAGTCATTAATAAAGTTATCAAATATTGATTATAATTGTAATTAAATATCTGTAAGTATTTCTCTAATTATTAAAGACTTAATAAACTTTTTTTTTATAAAATTACAAAAATGTTAATTAAATTAGATTTGAATCGATTTAAACGCCAATCGAATTGATGGCGGACTCAGTTTTGAAAGAGAGCGGAGAAGTGATAATCGATAAGTGGAAAAGAGAGCTCATTTTGGGTTCGGGTGGCTTTGGAGTGGTCTCGCTTTGGGTCAGTTTAGAGACCAATCAAAAAATTGCATTAAAACAGTGTCGATGGGGTTCTGACAGCGGAATGAGTCCTAAACATAAGTTAGTTATCTATCAGTTATTTTCTTATGTTGAGAAAAAGTGTCCAAAATTTATTCAAATCTTCAGTTCACTAAAAGTTAAGCTCAATGTCAACACTCATTGTACTTGATTTCAACTCAAATGAGAACTCATTTCAGTCATAATCAGTGTTCCTCAAGGCTCGAGCTTTTCAGGAGACATAATCACAAAAAACTGAGCTGAGCCTTGAGCCTGACCTTGTATTAAAATTTTATTGTTTAAAATTTGAATGCTTTGCCATATTTCATGTCTGAATAGGCAATTGAAGTCTCTGTTAATTTACTTTTCTTAGTTATTTCATAAATTTGAAAACTTTTACTAATTTTCTGCATATATTGTTTTCAGGCTCAGAGACTCGCTTAAAGTAAGCTGAGCTTTACTAAAAACTGTGAGCCTCGAGCCTGAGGAGCACTGGCCATAATCTATTAAATAACTGAAAACTGTTTAAATTTTTAAAAATATTTTATAACATTTGCTTAAATATAAGCACAAAATAAGGCTTAATTGAGTGAATCTCATGAGCCATGACCAGGGTTAGAACTTTTGCTTATGTGCCTAGGCAAATGCCTATTTTTATATAATTTTGTATGCCTATTTCTTAAAAATTTTTAATTAATGCTTATTTTTCATTTTATTTATTATTAAACTTAAAAAACTGTTAAAACTTTTACATAAACTGTAAGGAAAAATAATAGAGATGTGCATCTGTTATATGCATTGTGTTAAAGTCGTTTTAAATTTTATAAATTGCGATTAAAATAATTAGTAAATGGAGATTTCAATAAAACCTGAATTGCTTTGCAAATATGTGAATCAATTCGTCAAAAAATGGTTTAAAACCGATGGGAAAATAATGTTTTGCAAAGCACGCGATGATAAAGTTGTATCAAATTTTTGCCTATTTTAATGCTTATTTTTGTTTTTTTCAATTTTTATAAATCCCACTCTGGTCATGACCTACACTTTGCTTATCGTACATCCACTGACAATATCCTTAGAGGTGGTCCTATTGGTCCTATTTTTGTCTTATTCTCTAATAATGTTTCTCTAGTGCACAATTGAACTGTGCTCTAAAATTAGTAATAAAAACTATAAAATTAATGAATAAATAAAGTTAATTAAATTAATTAATTATAATTTTACTGTACCCTAACAGAGAGCGTTGGAAACAAGAGGTCGACATAATGCGTCGTCTCGACTGTCCGAATGTAGTGAGAGCTCTAGATGTGCCCGAAGTGCTCGACTCACCTAAAAGTGATTTACCAATACTTGGAATGGAATACTGTAGTGGAGGAGATTTGAGAAGAGTTCTTAATAAACCTGAAAACTGTTGCGGTTTAGCAGAACCGGAAGCCCGGGAAATCTTAAGACAAGTTTCATCTGCTGTCGAATATCTTCATTCAAAACGAATAATTCATAGAGACCTAAAACCTGAGAATGTAGTCCTTCAGCCTCTAAGTGATGATCAAATTTTGTACAAATTGATAGATTTGGGTTACGCTAAAGAGTTAGATCAGTCCAGTCTCGCCTCCTCTTTCGTCGGGACCCTTCAATATTTGGCGCCGGAATTATTTTTAAGTAAGCAATACTCGAGTACTGTCGACAATTGGAGCTTTGGTCTATTGACTCACGAGACCATAGTCGGCAAAAGACCTTTTTTGCCCAATTATTCTCCCGCCCAATGGATCCCAATCGTGTCCCGAAAATCTTCATCAGATATTTGCGCTCATATTGATAGTGAAGGCAAAGTCTCCTTTTCCAGAGAAATATCACAATCGAATCAAATTTGTGGAGCCCTTAAATTTAATTTAGAAAATTATCTTCGCGTAAGTTCTATAGAAACACAACTCCTGTCTATAATAATTAATTTTGGATTCGTTTACAGATTGTCTTAGAATGGGATTCAAAGAAAAGAGGCGGAAAACAGGCATTTCAGATGTTACGCGATATTCTCAACAAATGCATTGTTGAAGTGTTTGTCATTAATTCACTTGAAATCTATTCTTATGAAATAACAGAAGACACTAAATTACTTGACCTCCAATTGCTTATAGACTCAAATACAGGAATAAATTGTAATAATCAATATTTAATACTTCCGAGAGGTGTTATACCCACTGAAAATATAGGACAACAAATAATAAGCAATTGGTATAAAAAAGATCAAAATAGAGACATGAGTCCGATCTCTATATTAATGTTTGACAAATCGAAAATATCTGATTATAACGCATACTCCGCTTGCATTATCCCGCCCTCAGTCGAAGAAATAATGTTAAATCCGACACAACTGATGGCATTTGAAGAGCAGAAGAACGCGTGGAGAAACTCTGTTTGGGTGGCACAGCAGGCCATCAAAAAGTACCGCTGTTTACGCGACGGCTTTAAAAGCTTTCTTATGAATTGTTTAAGTTTGCAAAGTGTTATGCAGAAAATGACTGCTAAAGTAAACGTCGAGTTCAGTAAACTTTATGCGGTCGCCCAGTTCTTCAAGAACTCTATTAAACTAAATCTTGAAAATTGTGAAAAGTGTAGGGTTTCGTCAACTTTGTTGCGCTCATCCAAAGAGGCATTAATAGAATTAAGAGAAGTCTATAGCATGCAGGAGACCATTACTCAGCTACTCACTAAATCGCACGCTATTGTTACGCAAGTAATCGACGCCCAAAGGAATACGCAATTCAACTCTTTTCTTAAATCGAAACCAATCGACGAATCGCTTTCTAATATTTATAATGATATCATTGCAGCTTATGATCAGCTCAGGAAAAAACCTAAAGAAGAAAGGAGTAGAAAAGCTAATAATACAGTTATGGTTAAGCTTTTGTGTGATTGCTTTCAGTTGGAAGAGAAGTTGATGCGAGATATTTATTCTTATTTAAGAAAACTGATCGAAATTGTGCTGCAGATCGAATCGCATCGCAAAGATTTAGAGCTAATATTAAAGTCAGTCACTGAATCGCAACAAAAATTGAATATTTTACAGACAAAAGTACAGAACGATTTGTGGAGTTTTGTTGAGAGTAAAATGAAAGAGAATGAGCCCAACCATAATCCTCGCAATTCATTGGGAAGTTCTATCACTAGTGATGAACTGGTCAATGAAAATGAATCACTTATGAAAAGCATTGACTCAATTATATCTCGCATTCAATCCCTTAATACGAGCGCCACAACTGACTATTCGTTTCTTCACACATGAATTGAATTAATTTTTTATAACTTGCAGTTTATTTACTTTTTTATTTTTATTTAGACTTATCCTCACATAACTTAAGTTTTCAACTATTTTGAAACGTGATTTTTAACCCATAGCTAGGGATATAGTGATAGCATAGAAAAGCTTTAGGTATTTATATATTTAGTGGGTATTTATTGTTAACTAATTTAATTCGTTTTAATTTAAATGACATGTCAAGTGTGTCCTTAAAATTGAGTGAGAATTTACCAAATCATTGCCAAACATTTATTTGCAATTTTCATGACTTTATTTTTTATATAATTGTAATTTTCAAAAACTCATTAAATGTTAAATTTTAACGATGACTGAAAAACTTGTTAATAACAAATAAAAGAGAATTGATGTTAATTTTTACTTTTGTTAATCAGTATCTTTTATTATCCGTATTAACAATTTCCTGACAATTACAATATGGAAAATTACAACAGGGCTGAAGCCAAGGCCTCCAAATTGTGTTCCAGAATCCGAACTGAGACGGAACAGTTTCTATTGACTTTCGATGCAACTCAACCGCATTCAGAGCTTTTTTGTATATCATTTGATACTTAGGACTAGAATTAATATCAATCAAGTGATCTTCTGCGGGATCTTTTGCTATGTTATACAAAAGCGGAGGATTATGTGCAATAACGTAGTCACTAAAACACATGCAAACAAATTCGCACTTATATTCTCCCACTTTATACTTAGGGGTATAAAAATACAATTTCCAAACATTGTCAGAATCTTCTACATATCGAACTCCGTGTAAATTATTTCCACAATAATGAAAAAGAAACTCATGAGGACTTGTGTTTGGTGTCGAACCTGTCAGTAATGGCAGAATATTCTTTCCGTCAATTATGCGATCGCTCGGAGTATAAGTGTTTGTGATCTCATTAATAGTGGTGAATAAATCCATTTGACTCGTGACCACCGAAATAACGGAACCGGAAGGTATTGTGTTTGGCCACATGGCAACGGTGGGCACACGTATTCCCCCCTCCATAGCCCCGTGTCCTTTCCCACCCTTATATATACCATTAGAACCTCCTTCTTGTTGACCATCGCGTCCAACCTCTTCTAAATGTCCGCCATTATCACTACTAAAATAGACAAAAGTATTGTTTTTCACATTAATTTGTTCCAAGAGATCGAGTATTTTTCCGACTCCATAATCCATTTCCATAACACAGTCCCCATATTTGCCAAATTTACTTTTGCCTTTAAAACCTTGTGACGGAAAATGTGCTAATAATTCAAATGAAAAGAACAATCTCATTAATATATTTAATTAACACTATATAATGGCCGTAATTTGAAAAATCACATTCAAATCCCTTCAATACCGGTATACAGTACAACCAATTCTCTTCTCCAATAACCTATTTTGACCTTTCACCTTATGACACTTCATTTATGAACTTAAACAGAGAAACTATTTTTAAATTCAAACTATGAATATCTTATTTTCTGTTATTTTAGTTTTGCCTAATTGTGAGAGACCCTAACCTCACGCGAACAGCCGTTGCGGGTGTAGAGACTGATCCCTCAATGTTTGAGAATCCTGCGAGTTGTGCGAGAGGTGGTCAGTCTGTTTGTCTCACATATTCATAAGATATAAATGAGATGTGCAAACAAAATATAGTTCAGAATAATACAGTCTTTAATACTAATTGTACTGTATTGTAAAATATTTTCTCACTTTAGTTCAAAAAACAGTCGGATTATAGGAATAAAGAGAATACCGGTGTATGTTTCGTCGATAATTTACGTAGTATTTGTGGTTTTGGAGGGATTTCTGAGTAATACTGTATATTATTCACAAGTTTTTTAAGTTTTTCAAATTCGGACAAATAATTTAAACGAATAATACCTACCCGTATGTACTTTAATAAAATTTAAAACTAATAAAAACGGGATTTCTTGAGATACGCGACTTGTTATAAACTTTGTGGCTTCATCAACAAGTCTGTCAGTAATCCCTTCTAAACGAATGGGTTGTTCGATGACTTGACTGTTGCGCATCATTACACTGTTAATCACTTTAATGCTCTTTTGAAATGCAACTAAACTGACGGGAATTGCAATGAATAAGAGCACCAAAAAGTATGAAAGTTTTCTGTAATTTTTTGAGTAAAGCATGAATGCAAAGGTTAACCCAATCACTGATATTGTGGATAATGTTAAATAAAAATGTGGAAAATATGAGAGAATAACACTCGCGCCGTCATTACCAAAATCTTTCAAATTAGTTAATGGAATGCCATAAAAATGGTCGAACCCATGATTTAAAGGGTGATGACATTTGTCTCCTTTAACTTGACAGTCATTACCCAAATGCCACTTTCCTATCAAAGCAGTTGAATAATTGACACTTTTAAGTGATTTTGCAAATGTTGTCTCATTAGAAGGCAGTCCTCCTTTCGATGCAACGAAAAAGAAAACTCGATTTTTGTAAGCAGAAGCCATACCTGTTCAGACGCAACATTAGATCACAATCAAGAAATTCTTTGAATATAATAACTTTGTATTTATTGTTCAATAATTTATTAGTCATCAGAATTGTTTTGAGTTTATACGTAACTTAGTTTAGAGCTTTCAAAAATACATACCAGACCGTATTGGATATCTGCCAGTGAGTAATGCACTTCTACTGGGAGTACAAACAGAAGCCGCTGCGATGTGATGGCTTAATAGCACCCCTTCTTTCGCTATGCGATCTATGTTTGGTGTCTTCAGTGAAGTGTTCCCGAAAACACCGACGTCTCCGATACCCAAATCATCAGCTATTAATATAACAAAATTTGGTTTTGTAGTGCCTGTAGTGCCACAGCTTATCAAATATATCATAACCAAAATTAGATTAACCTGAGAAACAAGTTATGGTTTGAAAAGTAATTACTATTTATTTCTAATTTACGTGATTTACAGGTATTATAAATATAACTCATAACTCATGTAAAATATGACTACATTTTGATAAACATTAAATTTGTGAAGAATAGAGCAATTAATTAATTGTTGTTTTCATTTCCTGCAAATATTTTATGTGTTTTTCCATAATATCCACCACAGGATCCAATTCTGGTCTTTGAGTTTTGTCATCAAATTCTTCTCCCACTGTCCATAAAGTTTCGATATCATAGTAATCACGCGTTTCTTTCATAAACAGGTGAAGAACAATGTTCTTCATGTCCAAAACTTTCCAATCGTTAGAATCATTTCCGCCCAACTCAAGAAACGGATCTTTTCTGTATTTTTTCATTTTGTAAACTTTATTAATATACTCAATGAATGCCTAAAATGGAAACAAAACACAAATTGAGTTAAACTAAGAGTTAGTAAAATAGTGATATCAATGGTATTAATAACTAATATGATATAAGACCTTAAGATGTCTTAAAGAGGTCGCGTTGGCCAACACTAAAAAGTTGCAATATTTTAACTCTTGAGGCACTTCAATCACTGCAATGTCTTTCATATTTTCATTTCTTAACAATTCAACCAATTCTTCGATATCGAAAACTCCTGTTTTTCCTCTCTTTAAATCCTTTGTCTTTAAAGTCTTTACTTTACTTTTCTTTTTTTGATACAAATAAAAACTTTGGTCCAAATCATCAATCATTTCGTCATAAATTTGTTCTCTCTTTTCTTCACTCATTAGCTCTTCGCTGACGTCAAGAATCACTTCCGAGTCTTCGTTCTCATACTCTTTGAATTTGGTTTTCATCGAGTTTTTGAGATTTTGCTTTCGATGGCTTTCAGTATTTGATAAATCATTTGTTTTATCACTTTTTGGCACAACTTTTTCAGATTCAGATTCCGATAGATTTCGTTTAATTATTAAATTAGAAACAAAAAGCTTTGAATGCTTTTCACTCTTTAGAGTGCTTTCAATTTTATTAATTATCGAAAAGTTTTTGTGTATTATTTTTGAAAACAATAAAGACTTAAAACAATTATTACTTGCCTTTAAATAATTGAATCCAAAATTAGTCAATAATTTTCTGCTCAAAGAATTCATTAAATAATTCATTATTTAATTGTATTTTAATATTTGAAAACTGTTAATAAGTATTAATACAAAGTTATATTGTTTTCAATACTATTGCATTGAAATCGCATTCAATTCATAGTTTTCAAGATTAATAATTAGTTTAACTGTTATTCAAACCTATTGTTCACTTCATCTGAATATACAGTAAATAATAAGTTAAAACATTTAATCATTTATTAGTCGTATTATTATTGTTATTAAATTTATAGTCAGTTATAAAATGAATTATCTTTTGATAACTTATTAATAAACTTCACATTATTTACAATAAATAAATCGCACATTAATTACGTTACTCTGAATCTCAATTTGATGACCAGTTCTCTTGTGTGAAGCTATTTTAAGACATGTTGAGAGCGACTCTGCTTCAGACCTGAGACCTCTTCCCACACACTTTATGACGTCATAAATGGATGAAATATCTGATAAAACTGGTGTTTATATAAGTTGTACCATAAGGTGGCGCTCTATTGTAGACGTACTGTTACAGTGACTGCCGATTGCATTCATTCACGTGATTTATATTTGATTATTGTTTTTGACGTTTTTTGTCGTTTAAAAGATTTCACATATTTATAAATTATAATAATTTAATAGCATTTTAATTATTGTGTAATTAATTATAAATGAAAATGTCTTTAAATATATTGTATTATTCGTGGATTAATCGAAAGACAAAATCAATTTCAATACAAGACTATGAAAATATTGAAGATTTGTATCAAAAGATTGCTTTAAATGAGGTCTCAATTGATTTGTTTTCATTATTTTTATTATTTTTATTAATAGACAATTGTTTTTAATATGAATTATATTTAAATTTTAGAAAATAAATAGAAATGATTTCAAACTATACTTAAATGGGAAATATTTGGAAACAAGAGAAGAGTTGACCACAGACTCGATGATTCGCATGAGTTGTGGTCTGAATGGAGGCAAAGGAGGCTTCGGATCAATGCTTCGCGCGATCGGCGCTCAGATCGAAAAGACCACTAATCGCGAGGCCTGTCGTGATCTCAGTGGTCGACGACTTAGAGATGTCAACGAAGAAAAAAGGATTAAGGACTGGATCGCAAAACAGGCGCAAAGAAAGGAAGAATCGGAACGAAAACGAAGACAAAAACTGGAAAGACTTGCGGCTCAACCAAAGTGTGAGTTCAATGACACTGAATTCGAAAGGAATAGAAATGAAATTCCTGACATTGTTGAGGAAGCGCTTCAGTACGGTCTTCAACAACAACAACAACAAAGCACTAGTTCTGGAATCACTCAAAACAAACGTAAAACTGATGATAACAGAAGTGATAATGAGTTTAAAAAGAAGAAACACTCGCTATGGCTCGGAATCGATGACATCGACGATGACAGCGATGAGTGTCCAGAGGTATCAAATGAAAGCCAGAGTCTTAAAGATAATAAAGAAGATGTGGCAGAAGTGGAAGTCGTTGCCAACAATTCGATTACCGATAATGAACTCAAGTCTTCCTCTACTGATAGTGAGGTATCAGTTAATGAAACTCTAGTGAAACAAAACGATGAGATCATACATGAAGATAATGATAAGAATGACAACGATTTGACACTTAATGCCAATAATTGTCAACAAATAATAGAAGATAATCAACAAAATTCACAGAACAATAACTCCAATAATGTTTGTTCGACTCAAATAACAGCAGAGCTTTCAGCACAGGATAAAAGCGTTGAAGAAATGGCCGAACCATTGAATCTCATGGATTTTGAAAGTATTGATCAGTTGGAGAGCATTGGTTTGGATCGACTGAAGCAGTCTCTTATGGTTTTGGGACTCAAATGCGGCGGAACTCTACAGGAAAGGAGTAGACGATTGTGGTCTGTCAGGGGATTAGACACTAAAGACATTCCTAAAAATTTATTCGCTCTTAAGAGAAAAAAATAAATTGTATAAAATTTACATTTTTAAACATAAATAAACATCAAATATAAATACAGTATATATATAGAAAACTGATTTCATTAAATAACTGATAAAAATATAAACCTATAAAAATTGAAATATATTTTATATTAATTACTATAAAGTTAATGCTTTTGATCGTTAACTCGTTGATCACCTTCTTCAAAAACATAAGAGTCGTGAAAGTGTTGGATCATTGAAAGCGAGTCTTCGACTGCGAATTCATCTGAGAATACAAAGCGAGATATCTCTCGCTCGCAAAGGAATTGCGAACAATCAGTGTCTTCAGGATTGCAAACAATGCTCGATAAGTCACACTATAATTATATAATTAATTATATTTTATTGGTATTCAATAATTGGTGAAGACCTGAGTTGTGATGAGAGGTCTTTTGGCTGTCGTCGGAGTACTTGTTATAAAGTCTACAAATCTTGAAGTGTTGTCAACGGACACATCTTGTGTGGCATCGGCTTTAGGTTTGTTTAGAGTGATTCCAGAACTAGTGCTTTGTTGTTGTTGTTGAAGACCGTACTGAAGCGCTTCCTCAACAATGTCAGGCATTTGAGAATTGGACTCACATTTTGGTTGAGACGAAAGTATTTCAAGTTTTTGTATTTGTTTTTGTTGTGATTCGTGTTTAGTTTGTGTCTGTTTTGCGATCCAGTCGTTAATGTCTTTCTCTGAATACAAAACAAAATATAATACAATAGAAGACCTCTGACCTCTCACCTGTTTCTGTTGTTTCACATAATTGTTGTTCGCTTTCACTTAAATAAGACATAATTCTTATGTTTAATTAAATTCAAATAAATCGTAAACACTTTTAATAACTATTAAACTGTAATATTAGGCACACATTAATGGACAGCACTTTACAGTTCATATACAGTTCATATAGAGTTGACATACAGTACTGTAAGAGTACAGTACAGACTACACTGCAAGTACTGTACAGTCCAAGACTTATAAAAACAATGACATTATTAAATCTTAAGATATATGCTTTAGTGCAACGCTTTAATCGTTAGCCGACTGTAATCAGTGCCGTACCCAGCTATGGGGCCAAGTGGGCCCAGGCCCAGGGAAATTTGAGTTTATTAAATGCAAGTCTGTAGAAAGAAAAAATTTGAGATTTCCCCTATTGCTGGCCCCCAACCAAAAATTTGTGGGTACGGTACTGACTGTAATATAAATTTATAAATATCATTATCAAAAATGACTTTTTTTTTTATAGCAAAACCGATTTTCACGAAAAGATAACTTTGAAACTGATTTTCATTAATTTTCATATTTGACTCAATAAATATTAAAAGAAAAATTGAAAAAATCATTTATTTGAGTTGAGAACTTAGTTTTGATTAACATATAACTTTTCATTAATAAGTAACGAACTTTTTTTAAAAATTTCCTAAAATTTTTATCATATAATTGATTAAGTTCTGTTTTAATGGTAAAGCTGCTATACGTGAAAGTATATATTTTAATAATGTTAATGTTTTATAAGCCTTGGACTGTGCAGTACATATACACTAAAATATATTTATTTTATTAAATATTTAACTTAAAACCAAAAGCAAAATCGTTTGAAATTCATTTAATTATGTTTGGGTTCAGGCTATAGCTATTCGAAGCTTATTTGAAAGATTTAGTGTCTGTGTGTTTGGGTCTTTAGTTAATCGTTTGCTTAAACTTTAATAGAGATCTCTTTTATGGGGCTTTTAAGGTTATATCGAAATCCTGGTCGAAATCTATTAATTACAAAAGAATGCTTTTGCTTATAGCATAAGTTTCTCACTTTAAGCAAAATTTCTGATACTATTTACAATTTTTTGCTTTAGTTTAAACTTTGAGAACAAGTTAACAATACTTCTAAAGTCTTCAAAAGCATTGTTAAATATGTAAAACCTGTATAAATACAGTAAAATATGTAATTAGAAAAAATACTAAATCCAGTTATTTTTAAGTGTTTACAGTATGTGCAGAAATGCTTCAAATGTGATGTGGGACGAATGGGACCAATTATAACAACCATCTCATTGACAAAAATTTTTACTGCAATTTGTCTGATAGTAAAAGAATATTATGGTTATAAGAAAAAGAGCATTAAATCAATAGTTTTTACAAATTTACAATTATTACAGTAGTTTTTACATTATGTTGTGTCCAACAGTGCATATATCGGCTATTAAGCCATTATAATTAAGTTATTATATATACTAATAAATAGTGTTCTAAACTGGTGGCTTATACCAGCGGTTCCCAAATGGTAGTACGCGTACCCCTAAGGGGTACTCGGTGAGGTCTGAGGGGGTACGCGAAGGTATTCTGAAATCTTAAGATATAGTCTGATCCAAAAAAAATTGAATTGAAAAGAAACTAGTTTTAAAATTGTTTGATTTTAAGTAAAAACTACGAATGTATTAAAGAATGTATTCGTTCACTATTATTGTAAGACTTATTAATAAAGTACTTTTCAGTGTACGGAATTCAAGGTTCAGAACAGGGTCTCTTATTATACACTGAAGT
>JAQGCH010002495.1:0-12531 GCA_034699485.1 Nanhermannia elegantula
ATTATTCTGTAACAGCAGAATCACATTATTAAGAATGTCATTGAAACGAGAGTCGTATTGATCGCCGAAATGACACTTTAGTGTATAACATACCTGACTATAGTGCAGTACACAATACAGTTGTATTAATCTTGTGTCTAATATTGAACGTAAGTTACATTAATGTAGATATTAATTAAAATGTTTTGAAATGTTTTGAAATGTTTTTAAGTGTACTTTAGATAAAAAGAAGTGTTCTTTTGTTATATTATTTTCATTTTTTAGAGTTAATTAGAAATATGTTTTTCTTTTAAGAGAATTAATAACTGGTAACTGAGAAAATGTTTTGAAACAAGTTTTATGCACTACTCTTATTAAAAAAGTTAAATACAGGAACAGAAAATTGATAATTATAAATATTTAAGTCTTTGGATAAATAAAAGCCCTTTAGTTGAGGACATGAAAGGTTCAAATATTTATATTTAGGATTTTCCTCTTTTCCTGGAGAAGCACATTATGAATCATCACTTATATAACGAAACAGAACCAGAGCTAATGTATAGCACATCACAGCATAGCATAGAATAGAATTTTCATTGGTTTGCATACAAATGTAGACTAATTTTATAACTAGAAATCGCTTCATTAAAATTCCTGATTCGTAATATACTAAACAGTATAATACAATGGATAATGGATTCAAATTAGAACGAAAAACATTGCTTTAAATATTTTGCAAAAATAATAAATAATAATAATTGTTATATAATCCTCATATTCTTCTAACATGTAATGATTCAAACGCATAATAACGGCCGATGACATGTATTAATAACTATACAGTCGCGTATAATTTTTCATAATGTAACACAGCATCAAGTTTTAGACCTAACATACATGCACTGTATAACATACTCAAACAGTTCCACCAATTTTATGGCTATTTTTGTTTCAAAGCATAGCGTTGTGTGAAATTAACGATTTATGTTAATGTAAATTAGGTTTCCATCAAATTTAGTGTTCAATTAAATAAAATTAGTTTTGCACAAAATAATTATCTAACTATCGATTTAGGATTATATCATAATTTGATTTTAATGCCTGCATAGCCGTTAAATCGAATCAATTTCATAAATTGATTAATAAATCAATAAATAAGATTTTCTCGGCGATGAAATGAGCATCGCTTGTAATGATAGTATAATTACTGTAAAAGTAATAAACTTCAACATTAATATATATAATTCACATATTCCTGTATTATTAAAGCCAACTAATCGTTAGCAGCAATTCTGCGCAAATCAGCTTTTTCTCTATTATATGCCATTGTATTAAATGCATGACATTATATAATCTAAAGATGCACTTGAATGCAAAAATGATAAATAAATTTATAAATAATTTGATAAATAACTTTATTAAGATTGATATGAGTTAAATGAAAAAAAGGTCAACATTGCAATTCTGAGACCTATTTGTATCAATTATTTACATAACTCTATAGTATTTGTTTGATATTTTCCTGCTTTTATTCTTTAGATTCTTTATTTGCTGAGTAAGTTTTGCATTTCATTAGATTAATCACAATCTCAATACTTTCTTTTATTTAATTTTTATTTTGATTCAATTGCTTTCTAAATTAAATATAATAGAGTTAAAGCAAATAACGAGAGTTGTATTATTCCTATTGAGAGCAATACTTAATTAATGTATAAAACTTGAGAATTGATAATTAGCATTGAAAAGTATCTTCTATTTAATTAATGCCAAAGAACATGAAAGAGAGAATTTAAATGAGAGCCTGAGGAGAATTGAGAAATACCTATATTTGCATAAGTGGTCAACAGACTCGACTCAACACAACTCAAACTAATGTCAATTAATAATTTTAAATCAAAATTTAATTCAAAACTGTTATACACTGTTAGCTATAAATTAAAGCAATTTTCTTTGTCTATTAAGCATGAAAGCTATCATTCTATTAATAGATAGCACAGCACTGTATCCTTAATTACAAGCAAACAAACAAATTGTATCGATTTAGTCGGTATGAAAAATAGTTACCCGGTCTAACACTTTCAGTGACATTAAGAGCAACTTAAGCATGTGAAGCAACTTAATTACATAACATTATCCAACTGTTAGACAATTTATATCTATACATAGGCTATACTGTAGTTGATTATGCATTTAATTTTTCACTTTTCTACATATGTGGCCTTTTTGTACATTTCCCTTTAGGAAACCTCTCAAGAATTGCAAATTTAGGGAAATGGTATGCCTTTCACAATGCAATATTTAGCCAATTCTGGTAAATGTAATATAAGATAAAAGCAGAATATTATGCATTGGATTATGTGAGCAAATATGCATTCAAATTGGTTCACATACTGTAGGATGAAGGTTGAGATGCACTGTATCTCAAATAAAGGCTGACTTAAAAGCCTTTTGTAGCTACTTGATGCACAGGTAATACAAATAATGGTGGTTCCCATTTAATTAAGCAAAAAACCTATAGCACAAAAAATTGGTATAAAAAGGAGTGAACACTTTTATGACAGTAAAATCAATCAATGTCTTGCAACCTTTGGCATATCGCTAGAGCGCATTAGTAAATGTGGGGCTCAGCTATTGCTATACATTATATGTGATCACTCAATACGCTCAATACAACTCATCAAATACACACAATAAACCAAACTCCCAGTAATTACAAGCAAATATTTAGTTTGTTATGTCATATAAATAGAAATACTTTTATACATCAAAACACAAATCCATTTCACCGGTCGTATAATTTTTTCGCTAATGATCGAAGAGACTCAACATCTGAATCACAGCTGAACCATAGGTTAAACTACGACACAGTCTAATGACAAGAAGTTGTTTGCAATTGTATTGATTATGACCATTACCAACCGTTTTAGGGTTAATGTTAACAACACAGAAATTAAAGTGATCAGGACTTTGCACGTTCGACACAACAAATTAAATTATCCCACCATCAAATGTAACAGATTGTGCTGATTATAGCAAAAAATGTCTGCACAGCACAACACCAATCGCTTTATATGTCTTTACACAAAATAACTAATTTGTGGTTCACTTAATATTAATAATAGATTTAATAAATTCAACTCATTTCATACAAATTCAACTAAAATTTACTTTTATTAATAATATTTCATTATTATTATAATATTTTATCATAATTTTAATATTATTTAATAAAATGTTTTTTCATCTAATAATTGTTTTGTTTAATTTATTATAAAAGAGGATTTATTTAACATAAAATTTAGTAAAATGATCAAAATTACAGGTATGAGAGTTTGCGTGTATTGTTTCAATCGGAGTTTGATTGCAGAAGAAAAACAATTCTCTTATTTAATTAAATCGATAGAGAGTTAAAGAATTGGTTTTAGTGTATTATTTAATTCTCAGAGATTGACTGTTTGAGCAAATAAAATATCATTCGTACCAATCAATCGGGATTGTGATCGCTTACTGGGTCGTTATGTGACGGCATCATTAAAGGTCCGGCAGTTGCAGGCGAAGGAGGAAGAACACCACCAATAGCACCATTTGCAGCTTCGTTATTAATATCACCGTTATTTGGTTCGATACTCTCGACGCCATCCACTGATAAATTAGTTATAGATTTGGATCGAACGCATTGGAAGTCGACGTGTCGTGACTTCGCCTCTTCTTTTTCCCACGACATCCGAATGAAAGGCCTCTGAACGTAATTATAAATCACTTCAGGCCTACGATCACCCGGTCTTCTGCGGATCTTTTCTTTATGAGTTGGGAAACCTTTAATTCAAAGAATATTTCTATATTATATGACAAATACGTTTTGGTGATAATATTCTATTCGATAATAGAAGAGTTGCCTGCACATAAAGGCTCTTCAAAAATAACTATTCCTTACCTTCAATTCCGAGTCTAATTTTCTTTAATCCCCTTTCTTTGAGGACTTGTTTAGAGACATCACGATTTTCAATATACTTGAAGAAACGGTACATCGAAGTCGAATAAATAACTTTTGGAGTAAAAATTGAGAACAAAAATAAGAGCAAAAGAGGAAATAACTTAAAATTTTTTGAGATCACTCTTTCAAAAGTAAGTTCCAATTTATAGTTGTAAAGTATTTTTTGTTTCGCTTCACTTACTCTGTGAGTACTCTTCGCCCGTTTGCGGCGGATATTCTTCATCCCAGTCTACAACGTCATCCTCAAGAAGAATCACAATATGACATTCACGATCTCCACGCTTTGCAACACAATTGCAAATATAGAATATAACAAAATAATTTAATAATCACGTACTGCACAAAATTTATTTTTAAGAATAAATAATAAAAAATATCAAAAGAAAAGTTCTTAAATATATGTTTTTGCGATCAATTCTTTAGAGAGTCATTTAAAAGACTATAGAAATAGATAGAAAAGGGAAGAGATAAATAAGTTCGTAGAATAAAATCAAATTACTTGGGCTGAAACGACCATCTCTGGTAATATTCTCTCTTCGAGAAACCTTTCGAATTGTGTTCGCGCGCCTTCATTACTGAGCTCATGGAGTAGTCCTCCTATTAAAACAAAAATTACAAACTTTTAGTTAAGCAATAAGTTTTCCGAATCATCTCTTCTGAAATATTTAACTCTATTCTCTCGTCAGCAATAAAGAGAATACTACCTAATTGTCAATTAGTTTAAAGTTAGTTTAATGTGATCTGAAAGGGTCTGTTTGTTTTTGCGTTAAATAAAATTGTGAATAATTTAGTTATTTATTTAATTACTTAATTAGCGATTGAAAGACTCACTTAAATTATGGCATTTGACAGTGGAGGCATCGAAAGGAATTAAGAAGTAGTCACACGCTTCTCTCAACTCTGGCACTGTCACACTTGGAGGACATTTAATTACACCAGTTTTGAAATATTCCTAAAGAGAATTGAGTAAATAGTTGTAAAAAGTAATAAAAACATGAATAGATCTAAAATTGAATTAAATTTAGCTCAATATATAAAAAGAGCTCTTAAAGACATAATAGAAAAAATGCTTAAAGAAGTCTTTTGAGGGAAAGGAAGCACTGATTTACTGTTCGATCAAACTATTTTGAATAAGAATGAACGAGTCGACAATTGATGGGAACCCATACAGAGTATTAGCAGAAAAAAGAGTTAAAATGGATTTTGATTTAGCGATGCATTAAAAGCGAATTGTAAGCGAAGTGTTTAAACCACAGGGAATATGATTGGGAAAGAAAAATAAACAAAATGCAGACTATTTCCAAATAAAGTATAGAGAAGAAAAGTTTTAAACATAACATTACAATAGGTAAGAAAGTTTGCATTTTTGAAATGCAATTGTATTTTTAAAAGCATCAGAAATAAGCTGTGCTGCAGATAATAAGTGGGTTTAAAGAGGATAAGGGAAACGACAACCGGCAAAGATTTATATGTTTTTTAAAAAATACATAAAAGTGAAATTCAGACAGCCCTCAGTCCTCTAAAAAACATTTGCGATAAGTAAACAATAAAAAGAAGTACAGAAAGTATGAAATTGCACAACAAGTAGAACAGAGGCACACATACATTACATTACAAGTATAGAGAAAAGCATTGCTCAAAATGGACAGAAACGGGCGAAATATAGCAAAATAATTGAGATCTGAGAGAAAATACTGTATTTGGCATTACTTTGCGTTCTGAGGGAAAGGAGAGAGAAAGAGAAACATAATAAAAGTTTTTTCTGTTCACGAATCGATAGTTGGTTTAAATCGATTCGAAACAAGAGGAGAGAGAAAATGTTTGTGCCATTACTTACTAATATAGCTTTAAAAACTGTTGCAGAAAATCCTTCAAACTCGTACTCTCCCTTCTCATTAGACTTAGTTAGAGATGCAGATGAATGAAACATACTATAGAGCATTGTGTCTTTTTTTGCTGCAAATAATTCAGGATTTACTATAAAACGCGTGTTTTCAACTACTAATGTTATCCTATCAGAAGCCAATTTATTAAGTTGTGATGAGTTTGGATTCGCATGACTTCTAGGCGGTGGCGGAGAATCTGTCAAAGCCATTGGCGATGATGAAGGCTTATTTGGCAGCACAGTTGGTGCCGAAGTACTTAAATCTCTAACAATCAAAAACAATCTTTTAGTTATAATTAATATAAAACTTGACATTTAATATAATATAAAATGAATGCAACGTTTGTTTAATGCAAAACAAAATAATTTCCAAAATATAATAATTTATTTATTTTTGGATAATTTAAAAATGACAAATTGGTTATGGATGGGGTGGTGTAGCCCTACCAATACCCTAAACAAGTGCAACCTCTTTATAAAGTACTAATTTTAAAAACATAGTCAACAACGAGTAGAAAATTTCTGTTAGTCTTCTCTTCAAAGTAAGAGTAATATAATTTACATAATTTTATGTAAAATAAAGTTATTTCAATAATGTTGTACTGTATCTGCACTTTTGGTGGAATCGCATTACTGTAACGCAAGTAAAGACTTAAGAGTATTCAATTCTAAGAGAAAACACTCTTCAGATCCCAATTTTATTTTAGGTAAAAATCAATAGACATTAATATTTATTTATTTTTAGTGGAGTTAAGCCCTAAATTGGTCTGTAATCTGGTTTTGCATTAAACAGTTGTAATTTATGATTAGTTCTCACTTATTCTTAGGTGAGAGTGGAGGTGATGGTGAAGTCATAGTGATCAGAGGCACGTCTTTCAGATGATATATGTCTCAGCTGTAATAGAGTTAATATTCTTAAAAGCACTGACATTACGACAACAAAACATCGATTTTGAAAAGAGACGCATCCATTGCGCCGACAGTACACACAAATTTCAACAAGAGATGTGACATAAAGTTCGCTTCATTTTCTTAAAGTATTTGAGCCAACATTTGGCTCACTCTATCTCTCTCTAACTCATGTGTCACATCTCTACTCATAAAGTCACTCACTCTCTCCCTCACACACATACACCAAATGATTGATTGCAAAACTGAGCAAAAAATAAAAAGAGGCGATCGAATCGACAACAAAATAATTTAAGAAGGGGTCGAATTCAGTGAAGCAGTGGAGAGCCAGACAAGTATATCACTAAGAACTAAGTCTTATAACTAGTAGTGAGACATACAGTAAGAGTGCTATATAGCTATATAGCAGGAGTGCTATATAGCTATATAGTAACAGTGCTATATAGCTATATAACAGTCGTCAAAATAAAAAGGTTAGACATTGGAGATCTTGCATCTGAGTTATGGCATTATTCTTAAGTTCTAACAATAGCTGCAATTGAAAAACATTGCAGATACTAAACATATCACAATCAAAGTGGTCCACAATTTCTTATTTTGGTTGTCCATCACTTGAGGCAAACTTACTTCATATCATTACTCTGTTTACCTCTGTATAAGTTTGAAAGCCCGGAATCGTCAATCAGAAAGAATAAGCCAGAGCTCCATCTCTAACAATGCCTACTGTAGAGTCCGTCACTTGTGAGTAATTTCTTTGCTCTGTTGGGCTTTACATACTGTATAACATACAGCAATACTCTTAAAGCTAAACTGTTATCAACTCAATAGATTCAGCAAAGTTTCAGTGAGATAACAACTCTCTTGTATTGTTCACTTCAAACTGAATTTATAATAAAGAAGATTATAGAATATCAAGAAAATTAAACTTTTGAGTAAAAATATGCAAAAAATACATAAAATAGACACCAAGACTCTGGCAAAAGCATAAAGAGATAAAATTACGGTTTTTGCCATCAACAAAGTTATGGGAACAAAATTTTTATTTCTTTGAAGCTTTCACGCGATGGAATAAATTGGAGCGTAAGGAAGCGCAAGGAATCGCGTCAAATGTCATACCATTTCAAAATTAAATCATTAGGAATTCTATTTTATTTGACATAAAGCTACTAAACATTTTGATACACTTGAACTTCTAATAGAGAAATCTCATATCTTCTTAAATGTTAAATACAAATCTCAAGCATAAACTTTTGAGCCATAGAGAGAGGGAGAGAGGGAGCTATATACAGATAGTGCTCTTCAAAACTTTCTGTTTCTTATGTAGTCTTTTCATATTTTTGTGGGCATTTCGCTATCTTAAAACGCAATAGACGTCAATCACTGCCATTTATTTATCCTCTCGATCTGACATTTGTGGTATTTCAGTATTTCAAATCTCTCTCTCTCCCTCTCTCTCTTCAGCTCAAATCTCGCACAAAGACCGACGACTGCAAAAAGTAGCAAATATGAGAAGAGAAACATATGCGACAACCGGATAAAAGTTCAAATTAAATAAAACAATAAATAATAATTTGGTTTCATCGATAAGAAGTATTTTTACAAAAAATATAATATCTGTCAAAACAATCAGACAATAATCTCTATTAAGGCTTTTTTATTTGTTTGCATTAATATATGAAACATAACCACAACAAAGTCGACTTGAAATAGATTTTACAGAAGTAAACAACTCGTTTATATGAATTATTAATCATAATTATGTATTAGACATGCAATAAAAAGATAAAACTTTCAAAAGCATAGTTACGCACATATAAAAGCTCTCATCTTAACGAATAATATATTGTCGGTATTTAAAGCAAATTATATTATTTAATAGTCTATTATTTTTAGATTAAAACACAGTTTAGATTATGATAAGAAAGGTATTTCACCTTTTGTTGTTATATTTAGAAAATCATTAAAATTTTCTCAAATTTAAATAAACTGAGGGATAGAAAGAGAGGTGAAGAGAGGTCAAGTTCCTCTGCAGTTATCGCTAATTAATTTTGAGTATCTGTCAGAAAGTTAAAAGTTTAAAAAATATGTTTGAGTCGACTTTTTTGTTATACACATTCACGTATTGTAACAGTTAGATTGCAACTCATTCATGTTAACGAATAATAATTTAAGTCTAAGTGTATTCTAAACAGTACAGTAGACTCTCGTTATAGTGAAGTCGGATATAGTGAATCTCTCGCTATAGTGAACAGTTTTAGACCACTAGTTTGGTTCGCTATACCCGACAATGATATAGTATTGACTCCCGATATAGTGAACGGATTTCTCTTGCATTTGGTCGTTCATTATAACGAGAGTCTACTGTAGTAACCGAATAATTAATAAAATATATTAATATTCATAAAGGCGAGTACTAAAGCTCTATCTTTAAGAAATATGTTGAACACAATCCTCTAATGATATCTATATAACATTTCTTATGTAGTCTATTGGGTAACCTTTTTTTCATTAAACAGTGTACAGTATTATATACAGTGAAGTACAATAAAAATAAAGAGTATTTAAGTTTTACTGAATTTGATGAGGGCTTACAAATACATTATCATAAATGTGAATCCAGGAGCAAATAAAAGCATAGATTATCCAAATATTTAAATGATTTAATATTGAATTTTTTGAGTGAGTGGCCAAATGATATTCTTGAGTGAATAGCAATAAAGTAGAGTCAATTTGTATGTGTTGTGCAGATTTATAATCCTGTACTCTATACAGAAGTCTTACTAAAGTAAGAAATAGAAACGAAACTTAAGTTAGAGGAGAAAAGCATGAAATGGCATAAAATAGAGCAAACCAGCGAACGAAGAGAAAGAGATGCAATTGGAATATGGAATTGAATGTAAGCAATCTTCTTAGTGAGTAAGCTATGCCTCAGCATTGCTTATTCAAGTTGGATAAGAAAAGTAAAAAGCGTTCAACATTTAAAGCTGAGTATGAGTTATGGCATAAATGTGTATACAGTTTGTATGTATGTCTTGAGCAGCATATCGTTAGTAATGGGGTGAGCACTGTATGAACTCAAGATTTTGTTAGGATTGATCGCTAAATCTCGAGTATGTGTGAGGAAAAGGAGTCGAATGCGAGTTTGGTGTCACATAAATATAACTGTCATATAAGATATACTGTACATACAATAGTCTTTATATATATATTTAGAGATAGCTTTGACTATAGCTTTGACATACAATCGCTTTACTTCTAACCAAAAGTGAAAACTGGTCTATTTTAAGAAAATTGCGCTTCGATTATAATGCGCGACACATTCTAACACTGCAACACCAAATCCGATATATAGCTAACGGAATTCTCGGGAGGAGAAAAATTGAGTTTTGTTATTATTATTACTATATTATGGATTGATAGGTTCATGTCATGTTCAAATGCATGTTAGCGTTCTATAGCCAGAGACACTATATAACATCAAGTGTGGCATATAGTTATCTAACAAGTAAAAGCATAAGTATACGTATGTATTATGTTATATAATATGTTAATGTCAGTGTGCAATACATTGTTAGCACTTCACATCCATACTGGCGTTACAATCGTATTGTCTCTCAATTTTAGACTCAAAAGAGAAGATAATGTACAGTAGCTGTCATATTAGCTGTATTATCAACTACTGCTGTACACAAATATAAGGGGAGGAGTACTATAATAAACCTTATTATATAGTGATCACTATTCTATGTTATTCTTATATTTATTCTACTATTTGATGTACTAATAAATAATGGCAACCAAATTGCAAAAACTCAAATTTAAATATAACAAGAAACTGTACGGGAAGAACATGATTGAAAAAATCCAATCACTGAATGCTAGAAACGATTGTTATTTCTGTCCAAAAGTTCAAAGATAAAAACTATTACAATAAGTTACGAAACGGAAATAATACGAAAAAATAGCAAACAGATAAAGATAAGGTCAACATGAGAAGTAGGAGCACCTGCACCTGCACACCACCATTTGCGTCAATACATTTACCAAAACTTTTTCTTTGATTCATTATTATACTGAAGGGTAAAGCTTTAGGAAAAGAGATGAGGAGAGAGACAGAGAGAGAGAGAAACAAATAAAGAGAATGAGTGGGGAGAGAGAGGGAGAGGGAGGCAGAGAGAGACAGACAGAGAGAAGGATTGGAGAGGTGGTCGAGCAAATAGACAAAATAGACTCGAATAGACTCAGCAAAAATGAGAATTGGATTGATAGCAGTGAAGCATTAATTGTAGAATCTCTTGAGTTCTTCAATTGAAATAATTGGTTGCAGACATGCAACAAATATAATATCACGCAGACATAGAGAGCGTCAAATCAAAAATACCAAATACTTCAATAGAGTATAGAGTACTTGGTTTGCAAATAGTTGTTGAGTTATTTACTCTGTTATTTAGTGTTAGTATAAAAGTATACAATACTATTATAAGTTATATAAATATATAGCTTTAACGACAAGAAATATTATTATGACTTTGAAATAAAAAGTAATAACTAAAGAGAAAAGACATAGAGCGCAAAATAATCGCAAAGTTAGCTCATTCTTCACATTATTACTTATTGGAAAACATGGTAACAAAATTTTGAAACTATTTTTTAGAAGGTTTCTCAGTTCACTGTTTTTCAATAGTGACTAATGTTTGAGAAAAGTCGAGAGAAAAATGAAAAATAAACTTAAAGATAGTTTAATACTGTATACAGATTTATAGCAGAAGCCAAATAGAAGCCTAACGTTTCAAAAGTAATTTAAGAGCAGAGTTTAGTTTATATAAAGTTAAGTTTAAATAAAGCCAATTAAGGAACAGATGTTTTTATAATTTTGAGTAAACCATGAAATGACAGAACAAATGAATAGAAAAGAATCCAAAAAACTAATGACAAACCTGAGCATTAAATTGAATTTCATGTTAGTATTGAATGCCGAGAACATGATTAAGTGATAAGATGAGTAACAGTTAGTTTATATGTTATGGTAATATAATATTGAGTGAAATGACATAAAAAGAATGTTGTTGTGAGTCATGACATAAGATAATGAAATAGAGGCGAGAGCACAATGAAACCGATAATAAGAAAAGCGAGAAGTACTATAACAAGTGTCGAGAGTTTCATTAATGGCTGTGATGTAGTGCGATATCTAAAATTACGTCTATGTTGTGTCCAGTGATTCAGTGCACGACTGCCTAAGTTGAGTCTGCCTGTGTTCTCATCAGGTATATTACCAGAAAGAACTGCACTCTCACTCATTGCACCACAACCTAAATCAGAACCAGTGGTTGACGGAGCGGTTCCGTAGACGGCATAACAGGGCTCATCACGATATGGCTGCACACCTATCATACCGGTGACAGAGCCTTCGAAGCCTAATGGACGCACTGATGGAGAGAGCGGGCGACGGCATGCATTCGGAGTGGACGGCAAGGACTGTGCGCCGCGCGAGTATTGCAATGTGTTTGAGGTTGAGCTCGAGGCTGGAGGCAGTAGTGCTCCCCCACTACCACACCTACACAGTAGTGATGCACCACTACTTCGATGCGAACCACTGCTCGAACCTGTGTTCGTATGAGTTCCTGAATGTGAGGATCGTTTTGATGTGTAATAAGACAAATCAGTCAACACTTGCTGGTCGTCCAGGTTTGGAGGCGATCGACACCCACTTTGCTGTTGTGCGCCTCCACTCGAACGTCGCGTATGATGGTATTGTTGGTAC
>JAQGCH010002496.1:0-12529 GCA_034699485.1 Nanhermannia elegantula
CTTGCCATAACCCTTAAATTCATAAAGTATTGCCTAAAATTATTTGCTGACCACTAAAGTAAACTCTTACCCAAAAATTTATTTTAACCGCTAAATACCAGGCTGAATGATATTTCATGTAATGCTGTAATTAATAATGTTCTGCTAATGTTTAATCTCTACATAACTTATCACTGCATCTCATGTATAACCAATAATTTTAATAATTGCACTAATTTTCAGGCTCAGGCACATCCAGTATTAGGACTCATTTCAGTACTATTTGCAACTTTACAAATCATCGGATCATTCGTTAGACCACATCCGGGATCTAGTAATCGATGGATTTTTGATTGGGTTCATTGGTTTGAAGGAAATTTGGCTCATATTCTCGCCTGTAATCTAATTAAACAAAAACTAAAAGTGCAGATAAATTTGAATACAAAGTTATTTCTCTTTAATAGTTTGCGCTATACTTATAGCACATCTAAAATGGGTTAACCTATATCTACCTGATTCCTTCTTTTGGGTGTTTATGTCATTCATATTTTTCTATCTACTAATTCAAGACGCTATGAAAAAGTTAATGTTTGAAAAGCCAGATACAAATCCTACTAAAGCTTCAAATCAGCAATCATTTAATATTGACGAACAATACTTACCAAAGGATTCAGTGGTTCGGACAAAATTGATTGCTTTAGGCATTTATTTATTAGTCACTTTTGGATTAACTTTAACTTTAATTCTATTAATTGCTACTTTTTAATTCAAATATTTACCGAAACTTATTATACAGTAGTATAAAGTTTTACTTATAAATAGAAAAACAAACATTAAATCAATTTATTTGAACAATTTGTGAACACTTATAAAACAATAGATACTTCGGTATATTTATTACTAAATAAAAAATTGAATTTCCATTGAAAGCTTGCAATATATTTTGAAAATTTATTACAACAACGAGAGATAAATAACTTTTAATTTTAAGTAAAACTAATTATAATTTTTTGCACTCTAGCTATAGCTGCTTTCCTTTGTACGGTCTCCTCAATGTCGTAGTCAGAAGTTTTTAGGTTTTAAGACACAGGCAAATAAATAATATGCCAATATTTTAAAACCTACACTTAAATGCGCTCAAAATTCTAGGGAATATAGTTCCTGCCCCCACTCCTTCAAAAGTATTCATTTAATTAAATAATTAAACAAATTTTGAAATATTTAATTTCTCAAAACTTATCGATAATAAACAAAATATTAATTATTGAAATGTTCTGTTAGTCTGTTCTATTAGTTGTCTTAAATGCAAGTTTATTATAATTATTAATTGATTTCAATTTTGATGTTATTGTCGGACACTTTAAAAAAGCGACAATGGATTCCTTTATGATGAGCACAATTACATCTGAATGGCTTCAAATTCTTTTGAAACATTGCAATAACAGCTCTGCATTTCGGACATTTAACATCTTTTTCCGCTTCTAAGGTTTCCTTTGCATCAAATAATGGTTTCATCCATTTTTGTGGCTCAATATATACCGAATCACATGCTTTCTCTTCTTTTGGGTCTTCATTTTGAATGACATGGATTTCATTGAATAATTTGTATCCACAAACAAAACACACGAAGACTTTGCCTAAACTTAAGTCTGATGTAATGCTTTCAGCAATAGATAGCTTTTCAAAATAGTTGTTAAACCAATTCTTATTTACATATTTCTCAACCAAATGTTGTCTGAATTTACAATTATTTGCATTTAAAACAAAATTCATGTTTTCATATACGACTAATTGTCGGACAAATGTCGGGTTCGGACTAATTATGCTTCTCTTGGATTTGACCAAATCGTATGCGTCTTTATATGATTTCTTGTATTTATTCATAATGAATGCGATCACAATCGTAGAACTGCGCCAAGCAGTGCACCACCACTTTCTCACCACTCTTTTGTCCGTCAGATATGAATTGATTGGTTTCTGGAAAATAGGTTAATAAATCTTGAATGTAGTCATCTTTAGCGCAGATGAACTTATAAGCGATGTCTTCAGTTGTGTTTCCCTCAGAAATCGGAAAATCCATGAGTGCTGTCTCTGCCACCAGCGAGCAGAGGCACAATTGGCAGAAGATGTGCCATTCGTCCCCTTATTCCGTCAATACTCGTTTGGTTAAGCCCTACGTGGGGTGGTTTGAGTGAGCGACACCCCTAACCCCATAGGCGTTTTGTATATTTAAGATCACAATTTAATGAAACATTAAGCCCCCTCGTGCTACAGCCAGTAGCGGACCAGACAAATCTCCAAGAGTATCAAAACATCTTTTCTGTTCGAATATTTTGGACCACTTATCGCTTATTTGTGTCTTAACTTTCACTTTTATTACACACTTAAAAGATTTTTTTTAAAAATACTATTATTTACGATGTGTTAAACTTTATAATTATTTACCGCTTATCGCGAGACAAGCGATAAATTTTAATAGTTTTTTAAATTCAATTATTATCTAATTTTATATTTGTTTTATATATGGTTTTATGGTCTCTTTCAAAAATAGTGTTTAACGTTATAATAGTTTATGTTATACTCTTTTAGTTTGAATAAAGTTCCACATTTATTAGCATTTTAATAAACAACAAACTTATTTATTGCTATTTTTTAGAACAATTATTGTATCAAATATTTAAACATTAATTACTCCTTAACAACAACGACACTTATTAACAACTTTTTTTAAATATTGAAAATAGAATTTCATTTAAACGCAATTTAAAGGACAGAAAGTTTAAAATATTTTTTTCTAAAATAAAAAAATAATCTTAAAACTCATTGAGGATTATTATGAATGACGGCCTCAACAATTTCTGTGTGCGGGACAACAATACTGTTATCATCAGAAGAAATACTATTTGGAGAACGGATTTGTATTGAAGACGGAGTCTCTGGAGAGCTCTCATAAGCTTCGAACTGATCTTCAGTATATTCAGGATCTATGGGTGAGATAGACTGGGATCCAGACTTTCTCTCAATAACAGTCTCTTCATGTTCGTCAACATCACTATCACTTAAAAAGATATCATTTTCAGAAGAATTTTGTTTAACATTCGAATCAATTTCTTCATTATTATTACTTTTCATTGAATTTTTTGTGAAATTATTATTATTTCTGCAATTATAGCACTGTTTGCCTCCAATCACATCAATTAAGGTGAAGTGAGACAGTTTACAGCCCTTTTTGTGCTTATGTTCACAACAAGTACTTACTCGAAGATCTCTTATGCCGTCGATTAATACAGTTATACAAAATGGTTTACTTCCGTGCGCGCGAACAGCAAATGTCAAATTATCTAAAAATTGCAAAACAAAAACAATTACAATAATAATTAATTAAACATTAAAAATGAATCATCTAAAACGCTGTCCAACTCAACGTTTAGTATTTATTTACAGTCTAATAGTTTCAACTTTTATTTATTATTCAAAGCGATTATTTGTTGTAATCAATCAAAACATTTCACTAATAGTTTACAATAGTTTATAATAGTGTTTTCAATAGTGTTTTCAATGGCATGATAGGCTCAGTTAAGTTATCAAACATTTGTAAACTATTAGTGAAATGTGAGTGAAATGTTTTCATTAATTTACAACAGATAATCATTTCTCATAGTAAATAAAAGTTGAAACTATGGGTTTTCCCAACTTTTCTCTCATAAACAGATATAGCGTTTATGAAAAACGCAGAAAATATATTAAACTAAAGTGTTTTCAGGTTTTCAGTTTCTGGGACTGAACTGTCCCATAAACTAAAGTGAATTTTTTTCCAATTCCTGCTTTACATGCAGTTGTACGTGAACTATGTAACTATAAATGTGTCTGTTGTGCACAATTTGTATATCATTTCAAACAAAAAACGTATTTTTCTTTTGGGACCATTTTTATCATATTGAAGCTCAAAATCATTAAAATTGAAGACAATCGGTTCTAAAGATGAAAAGTGAAAATATTTGATTGAAATTGAATTTCTCAATAATTTTATGCACAATTTATTAAAACTATAATTCTTAAGAAACAGATATTAAGAGTGCATTTCAATAGCAGTGCAACCGATGAATATAGTATTTTTGGTTTAGTCTTTATAAGTGAGAGAATTAAGGTTTGGCTTCAATTTTATGAACATTACATTTTACATTTAATTTCTAAAGAATCTGTGGGTCACGTGTGTCCCTCTGTCCCACCGCTAGTCACGGCGCTGGACACAGATTAAATTCTGTGAGAATTCTATAAAATATTTTAACAAATAATTTGTAAAGTTTTAGATATTATTTAATTGACTAAAAACTGAAGAGGGAACTTCGAGACCGCTATATCACCGATTTGAAAAATATTTTTTGTGCATAAATGACATGCCATACCCTAACTAAAAATCCATATAAAAAAGGCAACCCTACATTAGCGTCATAGATATCGCATCTTAAAAATTGGATTTCCTATTGAAAAGCATTGATTTGAATTTATATTAAAATTTACATACATACAAATTCATATATAAAATACTTATTTTACTTTTAAAGATTTAGTCTCACAGGAATCAAAGTCGAAAAAATCTAAAATCGATTTACAGGTATTTTTTGGTGCAAAATTTGAAAATGAAAATATAATTAGACTCAAACAAATACTTTCTGCGTTCAACTATTTCATTTACTATAATGATTGTATTCAATTATTAAATGAATAGCAATTCAATGCTTTTCAATGGGAAATCTCATTTTTAAGATGTGATAACTATGGCGCTAATGCATGGTTGCCTTTTTTATAGGAATTTTTAGTTAGGGTATGGCATGTCATGTCATTTATGCACAAAAAATATTTTTCAAATCGGTGACATAACGTTCCCGAAGTTCCCTCTTGAGTGTCAGTACAATTATAAAACTATTATAAACTTTTAAAGAAAAACACCTCCGGGAGTGACCAGTCTATCAAAGATAACAATTGCGTTTCCGCCAGAATTCAACTGCTGAAAGATCTTTACATTTCTTGGGGTAGAACTGTTTGCAGTCAATCCATTGAATTTTAGAGTAATAAGCGATGGCCTACTCTTCCTATTACTTAATTTAGAACTTATTTTGTCATATTCTTCATCGCTGTCATTAATGGAATCGCCATCTAATGAGACAATTTGTGATAACTGTTCAATCAATTCTTCCTCAATTTGAATATCAGGCGTTATTTTGTTGGCAGATCTGACTCCATATGAGGACTTTGGTCTTTGATATCTATTAATTGATTTAACTCTAACCTGTTTTCTCTTTTTAGACAATAATTTAGTTCTCATTAATGAAACCCTTTTGAACCAATTCATAGACGATATGGAAGATGAAGAGCTTTTCTTAGTTTTATAAGAACTCGAATTATTAGATACAGTTCGAGTCGAAGCTCCAGTGGAGCCATTGTTTGGATCATTGAACGCAATCTTTGCCCTTTGAACTAATTCCCATTTGGCCTCTGATTCAAGAGTACGGGTCTGATGGAGTCGTTGGAGACCTAATCTGTTTGTCTCTCCTTTTTCTAAAACTTCTGTTAAGAGTTCGTGTAATTGTTGTCTTCGTTCGTCTTCTAGTTTGCGGAGTCGGACAACTGCTTCAGGAATTACTTTCCCTTCACTTGTCATCTGATTTTAACGTTTGTTTTAAAGAAATAAATGTTTATAGTTATGAATCTTAATGCATAGCTTCATAATTGCTTTAAAACAACATTTTCTAATAACTTTTAAAAATGATAATATGTTTGAACTCATTATAATCTCACATCATCTCAAACTTTGATTGACATTTGTTTAAATTCAATGGAAATTTTCTCACTAAATAGAAGCTATCGTTGAGATAATCAATATTTTACATATTGATCCTGTAGTAAAAGCTTTTCTAACAATGGCTATTCCATACCTGGCAAGCTCCGAACATTCGAGTGGGGGTTCATTTCTAGATTTCATGGAAATCTGAGGATGGGGTCAAAAGTCTCTGGATTTCTGAGAAAAATTTTCTCAAAGCGCCAAAAAACGCATTTTGCAGCTAAAAAATGACAATTTTTTGACTCGATTTGGGGGGGGGGGGGTCAACCCCTAGGCAGCCCTATGCCTAGCCCAGGTATGGCTATTTTAATACTATCTAATAATAGTACATTGTAATAGTACTGTATAAAGAAAGCTCATATTGATAAGCCATTCATAGCTTATTTTGAATTTCTTTATTAGAAAAAATTAATTCAAAGTTATTTAAAGAAAATAATATGAGTAATAATCCAATTAATTATTTTAGGATTTCGTAATGATATTTGATTACATTGTTAATCAGAACCACAGCCAGTGGTGGAGTCAAGAGGGTGCCGGCCATACCAGAGAGTTTGAGCAATTAATTGTAGGTTTGTTCACATAAAAATTCTTGTCTAATAATGTTTAAAAAATCTACGTTTTTGTGGCTCTAATGCGCAAAAATATGTAACAGTCACACAGAGCAAGAGCTTATAAAATGATACTTTATTTTTCAACTTTTAGATCCCTAACCCCATCAGACAAAAAATTGTGGCACCGGGACTGTTGGTCATCGCATGTAAAATTAAATATCATTTACAAATTGTAAATTACAATAATCACGCTTTATATTAAAACATATGAGAACTTGAACCCAATCCTGGCTCTTACACTTTCTAAAAGTTAGTTTCATACAAAATACCTGTTGTATTATATTAATAGATAATTAAACTTTAATATTAGTAAAAATGATAACCATTTTGCTATCATACCAGTCCTGCATGAATGAGATGATTACGAATTTGTGGTTTTCGAAAATACTGATGTAAATGTGGATCTTGTAAACTATTATAAGTCCCTAAAGCACTGTTAATTCAAACATAATATTCGATAAGTTCTAATGTTATATGCATTTAAAGTAAAGAATTTTAAAATTTATTTTTTATATAAATTAGAATTAAATAAGACATTACTCGCTATATTTTTTGTTAAGAGCTGCCACAGTCCACATATTTTATTACTTTATCTTTAGTTACTTTTCTCAATGACTTTCAAATAAATTGTTATTACATTTATTCCGAAGTCTTAAAAGAATGTCAACAAATAATTATTGATTTTTGTTGCGATAGTGACTGCATTGCTATAAACCACAAACTTTTTACCAATGAGACCCAAATCAACGAAATAAATACCAGAACTTCGCGAAAATAAGTCCGTTCAATAATAAGTGAATTGGCCTGAGATCGAGTAGACTTTTATTTGAAGAAATTATTTCAGGACATGTGTTAATTAGTAAAATGCTTAAATATCTTTAGTATTTAACATTATCTTAAAAAATTGTGATAGTTTTTGAATTAAGTCAAAACTAAAGTTTTACATGTATTTGAATGAGTGATGCTCACGCTCTGTGCTCGCTCTTTAAATTGATAATATGTGTGTTTATTATAAATTATGTAATTTTATTTAAATAATAACCTTTAACTTATAAAAAATTATATCTAATACACATATGACGCTCGTTCGAGCGCACTCTCGCTCACGTTTGACCAATAATCGAAGCTTAAGCTCGCCCTTTCCACCGGCGCCAAACGCTCGAGCGTTAAGCATAATTAATTTCACTAGTATTTCACTTTTATCACTTGTATTACATACAATATAATTGTGCAAAAAAATTGAACATAAGCCATAAAGTCTATAAGCGTTATACAGGTGTGCTCTTATTTAAAATATATGCAGCGCTTAAAAAGGTAAAAATTGAAATACAAGCCAATGGTCTTATTTTCGCGAAGTTCCGGTAAAGCTCATAAGCAAAACCCATTTTAAATTGAATAAATATATTTAGTGAATTGAGTCCGTGAGATGCTGACAGTAACGAATGTATAATATTTTTTGGCCAAACACATGAAAATTATAACTTTACAATTTGTTCTCTTAACGACTAGTCTATGGAAAATACTCTTTTAAAGGGCATAAGTCAGACTCGAAGGCTTTTTAAAAATTTTACCCAAAAGCTTTGAATAGGAGTTTAACATTAGTAATAGTAAAGCATAGGAAAGGGTATGAAAAGCTCAATCATTAAACATTACTTATAATGAGCTAATAATAAAAGTAATTTTGCAAACATTTTTTATTTAATTAAATGTCATAACTTTTACAACATATGACTTACAAACAACTTTAATAAAAATAATTATCAAACTTTGAGACATTTTTTGATAATTTAATAAAATTATAACCAAATGAAAAGCATTACACAATTGAACTAATGTTTTACCATTTTTTCTCAATTTTTGCTGATATAAAAATAATTGAATATTGAGTCAAACATTTTTTTAATAGACGTATTATATCATTACTTAATAATAAATACCGTTTCATACAATTGCATCGATTTCTGTTAAACAAATAGATTCTTTATTTTCTGGAATCTGTTCATTGGATTCAATATTGTCTCGAATTAAATAAGCGAAAGACAAAGTGATGACTATAACAATAAATTGCAAAACATGACTTGTTATGAACAAACTTGTTGTATATAATAATTGAACGCCAGTATCCAAATGAGATGATATCCAAATGATAGCCATAGATATGCCCGATGTTTGTGTCAAATAATGGTTTTCTTTAATTCCGCCAATAAGACAAAAAAGTGACACCAATTCACGTAATACTGTATTAATACTTGAGATAATTTTTGCTTTTGGGTAATAATTAGTATCCATTGAAGCGATTCTGCTGTCGAGGGATACAGTTTTACTATAATGAACCGCTTCATTATCTATATCAGCATAATCACGAACTAATAACATAAAAGTCATTGCCATTGAAGATATGGTTCCTGTCATTAGCAATGATTTTAACAGCAATTGAATAAACTTTCGTTTTGTTTCCATTGTTTGACTTAAGTATTAAACAATAAATGGTTTATCATTTTTATTGATTACTAGAAATCTATTTATGTTAACAGAATATATGTTAATAGACCAGAAATACTATTTCCTGTTAAATGATTTCCTAATTTTATATTAACATTCATATGAATATCACTGAAAATTTTCAATGAAAGTGTTAAATAAATACTTATTCAATTTTATTAACTCTCTGTAGAAATTTATTTCGATGAATAGTAAAAACAGTTTAAAATGTTATTAAAACCTTAAGAAAATCATTGAATACTATTTGTGTTTAGAAAGTGTTTAGAAATACTTTTGAAGTTAAGGTTTTATATGAACAGTAAGATTATCATTATTTAATTGCTTAATACAGCCATAGATTGTATAAACATTGGAATTGATTGCAAAACAGATTTTATTTATTTGTTTAGATTTAAAAATATCATTTCATTTAAAGTAAAATAATTATAAAATACTAATAAATAAAAATCATTTATTCTTTACTATTACTAGTAATGGGAGAGAACTTAAGCGTTCCCTTAAGAATATCTCTGACTTTCTTAAGTTCTGCCAAAGCAACCATAGCATCGTCTTCTTGTTCTAATTGTTCTTTAGCCAAACATTTCTGTAAAACTTCCAACTGATCAGTCATATGACTCCAACAGTAATCCATTTTGAATTTCAAATCATTCATTTGTTGTCTCACTTCTGAGTCTTCGTCAGTAAACTCAATGCTTGAGATGTGTCTCAATTCGTTGATTTGTTTATTAGCTGTCAAAACTTTTGGACTATTATTTGATAGCTTTTTAGCATTTAATGGCATAACAGGAAGTGTTGTCGGCCTAACAGCCGGTCCATTGCTTTTGGGCGAAGTCTTTTTGGGCGATACACTCATTGATTCAGTTGCTAATGAATGGATGGGAGGATTTGGCATAACTAAAGACGAGTAACCGGTAGGTTCTGAATAGTTCTGTTATAGAGTTAATAATTATTAAATATTTATAAAAAGTTTTAAACATTTATTTCATAATTTAAATGAATGGACTTTTTGATTATTAATATTTGGTATTAAACTAATGGTTTCAACAGTTTTTCTATGACTCTTATCAGTCTTTGAGATTAAATTAAGAAAAGTTTAAACATTTATTTATTCATACCTTTTGTGGGAAAAATATTTTCTACACTTTCAGTTACTATTTTTACTTAACTGTTAGAAATTGTCTAATATTTAAAACTTTAGTTTATGTGTTTTTCGATCAATTACTTGTATAAGTGTTAAAAAAGATTCTAATAAATAGACTGAATGTCTTCTAAACTTAATAATAAAAATCGATTTATATATTAATAACAAATAAATTCATACCAAAGGATCCCTAATATGAAGCGCCAAATGAATGACATAATGAATATCAGGCACTGACGGATACCTCATAAGATGGTATAGACATTGAGCGTAATCACTAACTAATAACAGTTTTCTTATAACTATTAACATCGCAGCAAATATATAGTCACATAACGCGAATCCGTCGGCAAATATTGCGTCCCAAACGACTAACAAGTCTTGCATTTGAAACTCTCGACCAAACAGTAATCGCATCCAACGAATGCCATAGATTTGTGGCGCGATTTCCATTTCAAATAAGTGATGATATAAGTCATAGTCCTGTCGTCTGACTATTTGCTCGTTAATCATCTTTAGTTTGACGCCTAATACTGAATAGAGATTGGATTCCGGCGGAGCTGAAAAGGGCTCCAAATGTAGAGAATCTGACTGTAAATTATATGACAATTAGTTTCAATTTTGAGTTAGATTTCTAATTGATTCTTACTTTTGTTTGTATGGATTGGTTGTCGTACCATGACTCCACTCTTTCCATCACATAAAAGAACAAATAATAAGAGTCGTGTTCAATATAAGACGGATTCAGCAATACTTTGATCTCATCTCTAAGTTGTAGAAAAAAAAGTTATTTAAACAACAAATTAAATGAAAGTTTTGATAAAAAATTCTAAAAATAAAATAAATCATAAAAAGTTATATAAACCTTAATTCGATTTTTACACCACTGATAAAAGATTTTTTTGTTTTTTGAATAAATGAATTTAATTAGAAAACCATTTAATGCCAACATTATAATTAAAAAAGTGAATGAGAAATGAAAAAATTCATGCATTAATGAAGTGATTAGTTTTTGAAAAAATATTATTAATGTTAAAGTGATTTAAAGAAAATTATACTCAATTAGTCCTATTTCTTGTGCGTGAAGGAATGTCTGGTGATCGCAGTGTATCACAAATAGAAGCGGAGCTAATAATTCATGCATTCCCTGAACAAGAAAAAAATTATTTAAGTTTTTAAAATAGATTTAACTGAAAAAAGTAAATAAAACTCAAAATTTGATAATTGAATGGTTTGACAACTTTTCACTGATCACAAACTGATATAATTATAGATTAGAGTAAAAGATAAACCTAAACATAAACATAGTTATAATGATTTAATTTACTTGTTTATAATCGATTGAAGGGTTTTCACGCGCGTAATGATAAAGTATATTAATCATAACCGACTGTATTTCAGGTAATTGAAAAAAGTCTATTTCTGGGAATGTTCTGATCACGTCTTGTGTTATTCTTGACCGCAATTCTGTGCCTTTAAAATATCGGTTCCATTGACTCTATTGCAAAAATATGAGCAAACATTTCAAACATTTCATATATTATACAATAAACTAATCATTTATATACAGTTTCTTCCTGTGAAAGCGGATTATCAGCTCTGACTTCTTGTTGATTGTCATCTCTGGGATTCCTATTATATTTGTCGCATATCTTTTGATACTTTGCCCGCAAATCATTAATTTTAGCCAATCTTTCGTCACTCGACTCCGGCAGACATTCAAGAAATATCTATATTTTCAGACAAAATCTCAATTCAGTTCAAAAGTTTTAAATCACAACAATTTATAAGAAAAATATTTAGTACTTATTTATACTTTCAATTAGAATAAAAAACATTTCATTCAATCTTTAGATTAAAATTGTAAACAGTCTTATAACTTAATATATGTCTTAATAGTAGAGCTCTGAGAGTTTTAAACAAAATATAATCTGTATTTCTTAGCATTTTAATAGTTTTTCACTTCATTTCTGATAAAACATAAAACTTAAAAACTATAAGAAAAGTTATAATTCTTAAATTACTAACAAGGCGTCGGTGGTATAACGGTCAGCATAGCTGCCTTCCAAGCAGTTGATCCGGGTTCGACTCCCGGCCGACGCACTCTTTTTATTATTTTTTCTCACTTTTTTCAATTTTTTTAATTTTGAAAAATAAGCTAAAATGAAATAATAATAACCAAAATACTTACCCTCCAACATAAGGACCGAAAACGACAACTTCTGAGACCATTTTTGAGCGCATTCATACGCATAGATTTTATGCCTCCTTTTGAGTGAAATAACGATAAGTATTCTTCACTATAATTAAAAATACATAAAAATTATGTAAATTTGATTTGTTTACAAACTTTTAAAGTAATCAAAAGAAATCATATTTTAAGTGATAACAAAACTTAAGTACAGTTTAAGAGAATTTTTTTTTATAAAACTTTTAAACTATTGGAACCTTTGC
>JAQGCH010002497.1:0-12528 GCA_034699485.1 Nanhermannia elegantula
CTCACGCGAACTTTCACAAAAGCTTCCGCTAAGTGTCTTCACGTCATAAAGAATAATGTGTCTCAAAACATAAACATCAGAAAAGCTTTCGATAAATGGATATAATGTTGGGAAATAAAAAGTTCGTTTGACATGTGTTTTATATGTGACTTAAATTTTGATTTTTTAATTGAATTTTGTGGGTTTAAAAAATCAATTTAAAATATGCATCTAATTTATCTTTTCAATTATGATTATGCAAGCTAATTATACTGAGCTATCAATACTGTATTACTTATTATGATCTAAAAAAGATCGACTCAAACTCAGAATTGCGTTACATTTTGAATTACATTACATTTAATTACTTAAATATAAACGTATTTTTATTAATTCATAAGTTTTAAAGACCTAAAATCTAAATTTCATTAAAATCCTAATTTAAATATATTGGTTCTCTCATTGTTTTTACAACATTAAATTTATAATTAGTGATGTCCATAGACTCAGGCTGAGAAGAAGGCTCCATGCTCTGTTGGAGGGCCCCTTTTGAGCTGTACTTTTGTTTATCTTTATTATTTATATTTTACATTTATAGTAATTTTGTCTTATATTAATTTATTAAAAGACATTCTTATATGTTTTTGTACATAATCACTGGCATAACCAACTATTAGGTTAATGTAACATGTAACCTTACAGAATATTTCCTGAATATTTCCTATACTTATGATCTCTGTCTACAATTTAATGTTAATGAGAGGTTTTTAGCGCTTCATATACTAATATACTGTATAGTAGAAGTATCTTTATTATCATATGAATACTAGAAGTGATTCAGTCTTTGTAATAATTTAATACTAATTTTCAAAAGCACTCAAATAGAGTCAAAATAAAATAAAATATACGGTATATATATTGAAAAATACAATACTGCATTATATAATATACTGCAATATAATACTGTTATATTAACTTCAGAGTAAATGAAAAATTTTTATTTTGTTTTGGTATGTATTGTGAAGTTTAGATAGAAAATTATGATCGAAATACAGATACTGTACGCCACGAAAAAGATTCCTCAAAAGCGTTTTCAATAAAAATCAAATTTTTCGAGCGTTAATAATCAAAGTTAGCTTTTATGATATAAATCTATACAATAAAAAGTATAATATAAAAAACGCAAAAATGTGAAAAATTTGTTAAATTAAAAGAACATATACTGTAGAATATAATACTATTAACAAAATTCTGTACAGTATACCTGTATAACTTTTACTATTAATTACAAGCATAGATCGACACTAAGCTTCTGTATCTATGAGCTTTTATGAGCGTATATGTTATGTTTATACGTTTTTATGTGCTATATGTGTGACAAATACATATAACACATAAAACATATAAACTATAACATATACAGCTCATAGGCACAGAAGCTTAGTGTCGATCTATGATTACAAGTCATATATTACAGACTATAATTTAAAGCAAGTTTTTGCAATTTTTTTTATTATTTAAGATTTATAACACTTATGATTATGAGTCTAGTACTTCATTCAACATGATCTCAACCAAACAAATATTTTAGCTTAGTTAAGCTAATCCAGAATGGGTAAGTTCGACAGAATGGCGCGTAGCAGTGTTCAAATTAAAAGACTTATTTAGACAAAAGTTAACTCTGGCATAAGCTATACTTAATTGCTTGTCAGACGATTTAAAAGTAATTAAGAGCATAAGCTATGTTTTGTAAGCTTTAGCTTAATGGACACTTTGAGCTTATTTTAAAATAACACATTTAATTCAATACTTTAATTTTCTATTTAACACATGTATTTATTTAATAAATACAAATAATATATCTAAAACTATTCATTATCAATAGTGATGAGACGAACGAATTCTCAATATATTTTTCAGGTTAATATTGGTGTTGAGCAAAAATTGATAATTTATATTTTGAATACATATTTGTGTTATAAATATAAATAATTAATAACACATAATATACAATTAGTTTATAATCAAAAATGAATTGTCGAAAGAGGCTGTTAAACATCGATAAATAGATTTATGAGTTATCTGTAGAGCAGCAATATTTTGGGAATAAAAACAGCAAAATCTGGTTAAAAAGAAAAACCAACAAATTTGGGGAAATCAAATTTGAATTTTTAAATATTTTAAACATAATTAATTAGTATTAAGTACATCAAAAAGGATCACAAAAAGTACATATTAAGTTTTCCCCATAAATTGACCATTTCCATTAGGGTGGTCAGCCGTCCAGATTTAAGCTTTACTCTCCAGAATTTAGGGTTTTACAAAGAATCCTGTGCCTGGTCCCCCTTTGCATTTTCTCGAAATAAAAACTTATCTTTTGGTCCTATCTTTAATTTTTAAACTGTCCATAAAATGTCTAGTATTGGACAACGTTAGACTTGGTCACGCTTAATGCTTGTAATTTCAAAAAGTTTTTCTCTTAATGACAACCGCTTTTTGCATTGTATGAATAAAATTAGAGCATTTCAATTAATGTAAAATTTAAGTAAATATAAATTTACACAACTAAATGATATTTATTTAAAAATTAGGCGCATGTTTAACTAGTCAAATTATTTACGAAAATGTTATTTATATGGTTAAAGTGAAAGTTCACAGGTTAAATTTTAGATAACTTAATTCTTAAGCATATTTTGAAGCAGAAAATTATATCAGTATCAAAGAATGTTAATGTTAGAAATAATAATTAGTAAATTTGGGAAATTCCTTATTTTATGTAATTATTTTGTATTTGGCAAATAAAGTAAGTTTTTGGGAAATTCGGGAATAACAAACCATCATTAGTTATCATGTAATTCGTGTTTTTAATCAATTTTACCGAAGTTAGGAATGCGTACAACAATTGGGATTTAGCCAGAAAATTGCTACTCGTTATCTGACAAGCAATTAATAGGACATATTGTATATGTAGAGCCTTAAGACTTGGTACAGTTAATTCCAATTGTACTCTGGATGTGGAAACCTTATAGTTATAACCAAAGCTACGACTTTTTCGGAAATACGACTTTTTCTGTGTTGCTCAGAACATTCGTAAACTATGAAATGAGCGCCGATCGATCAGGTAATAACAAGCAAAATGAGCTAATATTAAAGTTCCGAAAATTCGAATTTTCGCCATTTTATGCTGATTCTCCGAATTTCCGAAATTTTTAACGAAAAAGGAAATTTTCTGGATTTTTCATGTGTTTTAACAAGAATTTTTGAATTTAGTGCTTTCTTTAAAAAATCGGAAAACGAAAAATTTTTTATTAGAATTTTTTCAATTTTTTTTAATTAAAAATAAAAAAATGAATTTGGTATACCCTTTAAAATTCATTAGAATTTATATTTATTTCACTGTAAAAAATTCCTTAAAAATGGAACAAAAATTTTCTACTTTTCAAATTGAAATTTTGCATTAAAACTTGTATTTCCATTGTTATCTGTGTCAAAAATTTTCCGAATTTTTCCGAAATTTATCCAAAAATGCTCCGAATTTTTGGGGTTTTGTCTCCGAAAAAGTGATAGACTTGGTTATATTACTATAGTGAAAACTAGATGTGGATATTTTCGACATTAATTAAATTCTCGTGTATTAGATCGAAATTATTTTTTCTAGAAAGACACTCGAGAGGAGTCTCGAAAAAATTCGATTGAGAATAGTTTCGCGCATCGAAATCTATTTCTAATAAAAACCCGCTTATAGTAAATAGTAAGCTATAACTATATAACTTTCTAAATTGAGTTTGTTTATAGTGCAATCCCGTTATTGTAAAGGTGTTTCAGATACCGGCTGTTTCACTATAAAGAACATAAACTATATTTTCCTAATAAGATGTTTTTTGTTATAATCAAATTATTTAGAATTTAATTACAAAATATGCCAAACTATATTTCCTCAAAATCGAAACAGTAATACAAGAGTGATATTGTATTTTAAGCAAAAAATAAAATGCTCATAAATATCGATTTTTTATAACATACAAATTTGTTCACCTTTAGTGTAGCGCAAAAGTAAACCTAAATCTACTTCTCTACAAACATCCACTTATCAAAGATACAAACAATGATGCCTTCCGTTACTTACAAAATGCAATATAAAGTGCTAAAGAACTCGAGTCAACTTATGCAGAGTGGATGAAATCGGTTGGCATGACTTTAGGATAATATAAACACAAATACATTAAACTTATTGACTGTCGAAAAGTGATCACAAATACAGTAAATATTAAGCATTCTTTGAAAAGTTTATGATAATTGAAAAAAACTTAAATTATATCAATTTATAGAACATTTCTTGTCAGCAAAAAACAAAAAGTTTATGGCATTTCATTTGGAGATCTCAAGTGCTTTTGTAAATTCGTTAATAAAAGTTTAAAAATTAAATAAATTATATCAACATTTCATTCATATTACAAATCAAGAGAAAAAGAAAATAATATTAAACTAAAGTTAAAATAAGTTTATCCTTTAAAATATAAAAATTGAATACCAGTTCCCAATACAAGCGGAAGTACGATCCGTATGAGTATAAAACTTAGGGCCAAATCCAATTCCATTCTGCGCTGATTTGAGTCTGTCTTCTGTTGGATTCACTATAAACTTATATAATTTGGTGTTTGACTTAATCATGTGGAATACGAGGTTTGCTTTATTTCTATGTTCGCATCAAAATACTTGATATTAGCTTCAGTGGCTTCATATTGTTTATTATATGGTACGAGTTATCAGCAAAAGACCAAATTGAGTGCCAGTCTATTAGATTGAAAAATATAATTCATAAATCAATTCAACTATCATTTTATGTTTGCTTTTTTTAAAAATAAATATAATACTAGTATTAGCAAAAAATACTAAAAATTTTGTTTGAAATCAAGAGCTTACCAAATATTGATCATTAAAGTATTCATTATAAAGAAAAATATATTCAAATCATTCTACAGTATAATAAAACATCTTTAAAAATGAACAAAACTACAAAATCTATAGATTAATGAAAACTAAATTTTCTCTTTTATGTTATTATGAAACGAACGCTAAAATTGATACTTTGATTGAAGTAATATGTTTGACAAGTTAGGTTTTATGGTGAGTTGTGTAAAATGGTGTAAATATAGATACATTATGTTTGAAACTTTCTGAGTAATGCGAATCAACAGGACTTTAAAGCATAAGTTATTCCTTTGAAAGATTGACGTTTCAAAGTAACACTTCAAACAAGTGACAAAAATCTGATTCATTAGAACTTTTATACCAAAGTAAGCATTGTATTCAATATACTAATCAATTGCGACAAAAATAGATTAGATAATGACGGTGTAGTGGGAGTGAGAAATGCATACATTTCGCACATATTTTTTGTTTAATTTTAGAAGAACTTTAATAAAAGTCATATTTTTAGTGCTTCGTTGCGGTTGTATTTAGTAATTTAAAAAATCTTATTTTCTATTTGAGGAGTGATGAGACCGGTTCAAAATTCCTATTTTTATTATGAATATGCACTGAAAATAAAGTAATTGATGCAAATTATTTGAGTTAACATTAATTTAGTGTAGAACTGATTTTATATTACTAACAAGTAATGCATTTATTTGAAGCAATTTTAGTGCTTATGTTCAGTACGTTTATGTTTTTATTATTAAACTGCACTGATGTTATCAATTTGATCGAGAAGTTTATATATTCAGATACTAAGTATACCATAAACCACAATAAATTCAATATAAGCCAAAAATTGTTGTACATAAACACAACAAATAGCTTCAAAGTTATGGTTTGCATTGGAATGAATCCATACCAGTACTATAGATATATGAGAATAGCTGGGTTTCTCTCACATAAAAGTGAAAAAATTGAATTCACAGATAATATTAATTATTCATTGTTTGATTTTCACAGAACTGTTTGCCACAGAAATTAAGTTTACAACTGTTGTGCAATATTTATAAACTTTATTTCTGGTTTAGTTATCTGTAATTCAATTCGATTATCGATCAAATATGTGATGGTTAGAAATGATTTGGCGGTAACACAAGTTTATGAACTAATAATTAATTTCAAACAAATTGTTTTTCTTTTTATTAATGTTTTGCAATATCTTTTAGATAAAAATAAAATCTATCTTAAGAGTTGAGTTATAAAAGTAAACAATCGCTGAGAAAATTGGCTATTCTGTTGAGCCCAAGTCTACGGATGGAATTTGAAGTACTTTTGCACGACTTAATGCAATACTCAATTTAATTAAATAGTGGCCAAACCATTCACTAGAAAATAAACGAATTTACAAAATCTAATTGTATGAGAGTATGCAATAAATCATTGAATAAACAACATATCCATAAACAGTCGAGCCTTTTCTGAAAATAATTCATTGCTAGTATTCAATGAATAATAGAGTAAAGTGTGGATTAAAAAGTTTTTAAATTATTCGTATTTGAGGCTAAACATAAAATGCTTATTCAATACCGTATTCGATTATATGCAGCATAAATTAAAATCAAATTATCATCTAATCTTGTAATTCATGATTTCAAATGTTATATAACTATATTTTATGCTCTTAAGTAAAATACTTGACAGGATTCATTCAAATTTTTTTCTTCATATATTTGCAATATTTGAGTTTATTTAGCTATCTCTCAAACAAATATTTAAGTGAAAGCGAGTCATCACATTTTTTAATGATATGAAACAGTTAACAAAACACTAAAACATTCAAACATAATCTGATTGCAATACATTATGACTACATTTAACTAAAATGACTGATAATTTCTCTGAATTAATTGACTGATAAATTCCATCAAAATTATGATTAATATTTATTAATGTGCTGTCATGTATTATAATTTCTCATAGATTTTTGCAATTTTTCTACTGTTTTTTAAGAAATTGATTACTAAATGCTTTGACACATATATATCTTATATAATTAGAAGAGACATAAAAGTCACATAAGTGCTGAAATTTTGAAAAGTGCTTCAAAATTAACGTTTATATTAACTTTAGTATACAAAGAGCTAAAAGGTTTAGACATCTTTTATCCATAAAAGTAATCAAATATTCAGTTTAAATCTCTTTTTATCTCAAAAGCATTTTAATCCTAAAGACTTTATATTAAAGAATGTAAGTAAAGTTATATATCATTCTGCTATCGAGAGCTTTCAATGCCAGCTCAATGCTTGAGCATTATTATCCTCACAACGAGAAAACAATTCTCTGCAAAAAGGTTTCTACTGTTAGGATGAGATCGCACTAATCGCGCAAAAGTGTATTAAGTGATAGAGAATAGTTCTCTTCATTCTCATGATAACTCTATAATCACATCTCGACGCTAACGGATAATAGATGTTCAAAATTAAAGAAAACATAAAGACTGATAACTTTCTTCGCTAAAAAACATCAGGAAAATCATACTATGTTTAAGTTAAAATAAAGTCAACTCAAAATATATTATTAGATATTATTTGCGTAATATATTTTATGGAAATCCCAGTAATATAAGGTGAATCATATTTATTAAGGAAATATAGTCGTAAATAATTGACGATATTCTGCGAGATTTGTAATCATGTAATCAAGGTTTCAAACACAGCATTCAACCTGAATAAAAGTTCAGAATTAGCCAAAAGAAATGCTTTCCAATAATTCGAGTCAGGAATTCAAGAATTTTTCACATGTGTTAAATTGACTTAAATTTTTGGCACTGATGTTCTCAGATTTACACTTAAAGTTATCAAATTTTTTAAGTTAGTATAAAATCTTTAGAGGAATGTTAGTATTGAGAGCAAACTATTGTATGTTTGTTACTAGTAATTTAAATACATTAAAAATTAATTTTAAAAATCGAAGCTTTGCACTGAATACAAAAATAAGACGTAAATTAATACTTAACAACGATCATTCTGTATAACGCTAAACATAGCATCAGTGCTATTCTGGTGCTATTTTCAGTATATACTGTATTTTATGCTTCAATTATATTTTAGTTTAGATTTAACTATAGTTTAAACTTTTTAACGAATATTAAAATTCTTATAAAATTTTCAGAAATTATAAATTCCAAACTCGTTTATAATTTTTAACAATAATGATGATAATAAATAGAATCAATAATGGTTTTCAGGAGACCTCATCTTTGCTCAGAATTAGAGTCAGACAGGTTTTACATATTTTCTGAGGTAATGCCACAGAAGTAGGGTTTGCTCGAAATCAAAGGACATGTGGTCTCATTTTACAATCAAAGAAGTTGTGTCCAACGTTATAACTCACAACAGTTCGATCATAAGGTTTCTTAAAGAACCAAAAAATAATTTTATTTATATATTATTGGTAAGAGATTTAAAAAAATATACTTTTGATGATTTATATTGAAATTTTTATGATCTTGTTTTTCATATGGCTGTTAAAACTTTAAAACCAAATAATAATTCTTTTAATCAATTGTTGAAAAATTTAATTGTGGAATATTTAAGTTACGATTTGTATGTGAGCTGTTTATACTAAAAAATTTGCATCAAACAGTTCAAAAATGCATTATAACTTCAATTAGAGCCATAAAAATTAACGGAATGTATAATTAATTTTTAAAAAAATTATACATATTTTCGGTCAAATGAATTTCGTTCTTATGGCATATAATCGATAATGAGTTCGACACTTTTCCACTAAACTGTTCCGACTCTCTTGAAATTAATGTATAATCATTTAAAATGAATGAAGTTTTTAGTGCAATCTCTTACTCGATAAAATGGTTGGATTGCTCTGTACTGTACTGTTATGTATGTTTTATTAATAAAGTTCATGATTGATATGCCTCTACTTGTCATAAACAGGTCAGAACATGCAAAACATGGAATACTTTAAGACAGAATTCTTCATACTTTCATTTGGGTCTCATTTTATCAAACCCTAGAATTTTAGTTTTGAATAATTTCATAAATTTTAATACACATTATATATACTGTAATTATACAACAAACTATTGTTTAAAGCAATTCTCCGCAAGTGTTATGAGAATATTAAATTTTTAAAGAAATGAATTAATTAAAAAAAGTTGTATCAAATATCGATGCATTAAATGGAGACAAACCCAGATTAGTGAATAAGCTAATTAAACTCACATTAGGTTTTGTACTGTGCGGTATAGTCAGGTAAAGTCTGTACCGTAGTGTGCATTAGAATACATGCTATTAAAGTGGTATATCATTATTCAATTCAAATCTTTAACCTGCTATTATCAGAAAATATACTGTATATACAGTCCAGTAATAATGAAGATTGATTTCACACTATTCTCAACATTTTAACTATAATATTAGTGAAGATAAACTTTATTATTAAACAAGAAAAGTAACGCACGAAAAGATAGTGAAGTAATGATAAATTAATGACAGCGTTAATACCATAACATTTAATGTATGAATAAAATGCCTTTAAATTGACAATTCAAATGAGATTCTGATTATCAATTAATATAAAGTCTCAAAAACAAAATAAGTCAATCACTAAACTCTCAAAACTTACACTAATTATAAGTGTTAACTAAGGATTATAGCGATTTAGCATTTGCTTAATAATGTCTGTTTTGATTACATAGAAAAAACTGAAAGAAAATAAGTGATTCTCTGTAAATGCTTAAGTTTTATCTTCAAAATTCATTACTTCACATATTGTGTTATGTGTTATGCAGAAAAAGTATTTCAAAAGCTGCTCAAATTAGATTCCAAGGATTGGGTCTGCAGTCAAGAGCATGCAAAATGAGATATTAATTATTAAGATTTAATTAAAATATCAATACTGTTGTATCACATGAGATGAACATGTATTTCATTTAAAATATGTTTGAATAGGGTATTTCTCAATTACATCACGAAATACTCTATTCAGACAGAGTTGAAGTGTATCCCAAATGAAATGTATTCATCCGCAGATCATTTGAGAAATTATATATGTTTAATAGAAATGAAGTTATATAATAACCCTATAGAGGGTATAGAGAATAATCTTAACGTTCAATTTGTAAAAAAACCGAAAAACTTATTATTTGATTAAAATTGTTCTTAATGTGAGAATTAGCTGTCGATGGTTTCATACTTCGTAAAGTTTAATTATATCAGTAAAGGAAAAAAATTAAAATTTAATTATAGATTCACAATAATAATAATATTTATGTAATTATACAGTAAAGGGGAAGACAAATGTATCTTTGATAACAACGGTAACTGTTTGTTAATATATAGGGATTGATATTTTCCAACAAAAATTGACATAAAATTAAAGTGAAGACCGACTAAAATTAGACAAAAGAATTGAAGTGTGAGATAATAGAAAATGATGTGCATCACTGCCATCAAAGCAAATTTGGCATAGCAATGGGCTGTTTCACATTGCTATCGGTGATACTTATTCCTTCGCCTATATAGTACAGTATAATACAAATATAATAATTATTACTTTAAGACATATTACTTTTCTATATATTAATTCTAATCAATAGACTCAGAACTCAGTCAGAAGTCTTCTAAATTGAAAAATAGTTATTATTTGAAAACTGCTTATTAATTATACATTTTATCATAAAATAAGTGCACAAATATGTTCTTTTGTAGTTTATGTTATCAACAAATTTAAATGAATAACAGTTTTCTATAAAAGCATATATTTATTTGTAATAAGATCTAAATAAAAAGTAATTTGTTTGATGCCTTATTTGCTATTCTCAACATAGAAGACATAATCTATGGTTTGCAGCATAAATACCAATAACAGATTATGTTCTAATGCCCCCAATTCTATAATCGAGTTTCGTGAATACAAAAACACTCCAAAAGCAAAGTATAAAGAATATTGGCTTCAACGCTATCTTCCAACAAATGGACAGAACTCTATTAGATCACAGATAAAGTGCTTGTTATGGAAAGTATTGAGATGCTTTAAATGGGCGAAAATGAAGAGAAAAGTAAAGCTAACTTTCATGTAAATTAATCGCTAAATTATACAGTATTCATAACATAAGTCAATCGTGCGGTGTATCATTACTAACATGAAAAAGAAATGACATTTGCTTTAAATAAAATCAGAAAACTTGACAGACAGTGATTTCATGAAAAAACAATTTTTTATATAATCAAAGAAACTATATATATAGCAAATGTTATAGCAGTCAAACGATAAAAAAATACGAATAAAGTTAATTAAAACTATACAATTAAACAAAGCTATAAACGAATCCTTTTGAAAGCGTCATTTTATACAATAGGGAATCAAATTTTAGATTAATATAAAGACATGAGAAAAAACATGGATATGAAATACAAATATACTGTATGTCATAACTGCTATAGCCATACAACAAACGTTGGCAGCTCTCCAAACAGGTAATGCATAAAACACTTATTTTTATATACAGTATATTTAATATGTTCATGAATCTCAACAATAAACGTTTCGAAGATTTTTATTTTGTCTATATATCTATAAATTGAATACAATATAATATATTTCCTTTTATCAGTTGCTTGTCTCTCATAACTCACACCAATATAGCTCAGCTCATACTATAGTGTAGTTCTTGTTAATGCATTACATAACGAAATAGACATTGAGTTTCCTCCCTCTCAGTTACAGCTCAAATAATTATACGATTATATGATGGCATACATAGAGTTAAGCCAATTATTTAACATAAATTTCAATTATATGCGCTTTACTATTGAAAACTGGTCTTAATTTTGTAGACAATTGACAAACAATTAAAAGTGACTCTTTATAGAAAAGATCGCAAAAGTTGGAGACCTTTCAACATTTGTTTGTTTTCAAAAGAGTAGCAGTCATTCAAATGATTCAAATCAATGATAACTATTATTTAAATAGTTTTAGTACTCAATGCATAACATCAACAGTAATTATAATTAAATTTTAGGCTCTGTTCAAGTTTTTGTTTAATTGTTTCGAAGACAAGAAAACTCTTTTTGTAAGTTTTTAAAAATAAAATATAGTTATGAAAGAAATTTATTATTTAAATAAAACTCAGACCAACTGAAAGACTTATAGTGCATATAATGAGCAAAAGTGGTGCGAAAATTGTTTCTGTTTTTACATTGAGATAAGACTTGAGTCATAAACAGATAAATGGTATTTATTTTTGACATTAAATACTATATCTATATATCAATAATGAAAAAAAGCCAAATATAAAGTTCAAAATTCTTATATAAGACATAATAATAACGCTTAATGTCATCAAAACTAACCTTTTATTCACTTTTGATCTCTTTTGTGACAAACTTTTGAAACAATTCTTTCACAAAGTTTTTCATCAAATTTTGATGATTAGCACAAGTCTTAGATTTTTGAATAAGATTTAGATTTTAATTATTTTTGTGAAATACAGTCAAATGAAGTGAATCTAATGCTTAATAATGTAAATAATGCAACGAATTTGTATTTTTATGGCATTTCATTGCTTTCCAAACCTGCGATCAAAGTTGGATTCACTGCACAAATACA
>JAQGCH010002498.1:0-12527 GCA_034699485.1 Nanhermannia elegantula
TTTTGCTTACAAACTGTCTTTAGCGACAAGTTTTCCGTCAATTTTAAAATAATGTTATGAACAAAGTCTTACACATCTGATGATACTGTACATGTTTGGTCTCATTACAGTCTAAACTTCATTATCTTTTAGATTCTGATCTCAGTTAAGTCGTTTGGCATCGTTTGTTAAGCCAAAGATTGTTATAAAACATATATTATTGAAAGTGATGAGTCTTTAGTCAAAATATGAAATCATTTGCGATAACTTTCATCAACTGTTATATCATTAAATTTGTTGAAAAAGACTGTTTTAATAAATAATAAACTAATTAATAAAAGTTATGCTGAAAAAAGGAATAATTCGATGGCAAACATACCGTATTATATTATTTACATCACTGGTTTGGGTTATATTCGGTATTTGTCTTCTGGTCTATTATATGGAATGTTTGGCCGGTAATGGCATTAATTGTAGGAGAACTTCAATCCATTCGTTTAATACTAATAAAGGAGCTGTTAGTTATAGTAATAACGACTATTTCAATTTGCATAGCAGTGACAGTGAATCCAATCTTAAAATGACATCTTATCATAACGAACATAAACATGTTTCACTGAGTTATGTATCAGAAGAACTCAATAGTTGGGAACCAATAGGTATATGTCAACTATGTTTCGTTGAAATGCATTTTATTTCATTTTAAAGAATAAGATTATACTTTATTACTATAACTAAAGTTAAAATAATTTTAATTTTAAGAAAGATTACATCACTTTTTGCAGCTTATTATGTTTTTTTGCTATTTATTTGCGAATTACAGATAGTTTTCTATTATTATTCTCAAGATTATGCTTTGTTTTTGTGCAATGCTATAAAAGCAATAAAGTTGAACTTATTGTGAAACTAACGGATGCGCTTTTCATTTTTGGTAATAAGTAATTCATAAAAAAACCTTTTGTTTATTGTTTTTTAGTCTTAAAATCTAATCCATCGAATTGGTCGGGAGAGTACGGCAAAGGTGTTATTATAGGCCCAGAAGAGTTAGAATTAAAGAATGAAAAATTTAAATTAAACCAATTTAATTTATTAGCGAGTGATAGAATCGCTCTAAACAGGACTCTACCTGATCCACGTCTAGACGGGTATTATTTCATTAATAACTATAATTATTTTATTGGTTATCTTTTAATCAGATTAAAACTTTAATGATATGCATATGTGTGGATATTTTAGTTGTAAGCGAAAGCATTATCCCGGACTACTTCCCTCCACTTCGATAGTGATAGTGTTCCACAACGAGGCCTGGAGTACATTATTGCGCACAGGTTTGCCTCAATGCAGTCTAATTCACTATTTGTTTATTTATTTAACATTAAAATATTTGTATTTGTATTGCAGTTCACAGCATAATACGCACATCTCCCGTATCACTCATTAAAGAAATTATTTTAGTGGACGACGCGAGTGAAAGGGGTGAGAAACTGTATTTAACTTATCAATTGTTATATCTGTATTTATTCGGGCTTTAGTGTAGAAGTCCATTCACACAATCGTTGTTTTATTAAAATAAACTAAAATTAATTAAAATTAAGAGTAATTAAATTGTTAAAAATAAAATGAATTATGAATTAAACCATTTTCTTTATACATAGATATTATGATAAAAATGAATTAAATATTTTAGTTATATATAAATATTTACAGATTATTTGGGGAAAAAATTAGAAGAATATGTTTCAAAACTATCAGTGCCTACGAAAGTGATGAGAACTGGCAAACGTTCAGGTCTTATACGCGCGCGTCTTATAGGAGCTGCAGAAACAAAAGGACAGGTCATCACGTTCTTAGACGCTCACTGCGAGTGCACTAAGGGATGGCTCGAACCTCTTCTCGCGCGCATTGTTGAAGACAGGTTTGCGACTGTTTTACATATTAAATACCTATAAATATAGTTAAATATAAATTCACGGATAAAATGATGAGAGTTTAAGATCAAGCACATGTCTGATACATACATAATGTTGACATGAAGTATGATTCTGATTGGTTTTGTTTATGTTATATTCTATTTGTTTTTGTTAAATCCACTTTTGAAAGTCTGTTAATAACTAAAGTGTTTTTGTTTTTCAGAACACGAGTTGTGTGTCCTATAATTGATGTGATAAGTGATGATAACTTCGAATACATCCCGGCCTCTGATATGACTTGGGGTGGATTTAATTGGAAACTAAACTTCCGGTGGTATGCATTAATTTGTTTGAATAGAGAAATGTTTATTGAGCTAACAATTTTGATTAATAGGTATCGCGTTCCTCAACGAGAACTTGACAGAAGAAAAAATGATAGAACACTTCCAGTCAGGTATTATTGCATTCAACTTATCTCATGGGACTCTTTAGTTATAAGATATTTAATAAATAGTATTTATTTAACTAAAGGACACCGACAATGGCCGGCGGTTTATTCTCAATCGATAGGGACTATTTTGAGTTATTAGGAAAGTATGACGAAGGTATGGATATCTGGGGCGGAGAGAACTTAGAATTGAGTTTTCGCATATGGATGTGTGGCGGAACTCTTGAGATCGTGACGTGTTCTCATGTGGGACACGTGTTCCGAAAGTCTACTCCGTACACATTTCCGGGCGGAACGAGTAAAATAGTGAATCACAATAACGCGCGTTTGGCTGATGTCTGGCTCGACGAGTGGAAGGAGTTCTACTATGCCATAAACCCCGCCGCAAAAAATGTAGTCAAAGGAGATACAGAGCCGCGTAAAAAATTAAGAAAAGATCTCAAATGCAAAGGTATTGAAGAGTTAATGATAAAAAATATTGTAATTTAATTGCTTTTGATTCTTGTTTTCAGATTTTCGCTGGTATTTGGAGAATATTTACCCCGAGAGCCAAATGCCTCTCGACTACTATTCATTGGGAGAAATTAGAAATATTGATAATAATAATTGTATAGATACTTATGGAAGAAAGAGTGGGGAAAACGTAGCGATGACTGGATGTCATGGTCTCGGAGGTAATCAAGTCTTCGCTTACACTAAACGAAAGCAGATTATGTCCGACGACAACTGTTTGGATGCGTCTGACGGCAAAAGTGCTGTTAAATTGATTCGATGTCATGGAATGGGAGGCAATCAGATGTGGGACTACACAGAACTTACAAAGAGTATTATTCACAAAAATACTGGACTTTGTTTAGATAAAGCAGATCCAGACAAAGACTCAACTTTACCACAATTGAAGCGATGCGATGGCAGGAAATCACAAAAATGGGTTATGAATAGTAACTTCAAATGGCAGGCATCTAAACATGATATGAGTGATAATGAAATTGACGATAACGAACAATCTTAGGTTAAGTGTAACTTCAAATTTTAGTAATATTTCAATTTTTCGTCGTTATAAAAAAGTTACTGCAATTGTTTGCTCATAAATAAGTGAGTTTTCATAATTTAAACTTTGACTTGAATTAAACTCAAGAATTGTCAACTTTTGGATTCCCCAAAATTTGTGCCTTCATTTACTTTCAACTTTAGATAAGAAGCAATTAATTACAATTTTAAGTGCAAAGAATTATTGAAGTCCAGCTTATAATAACTTTATATAAAATTATTATTATTATTTACATTCCTACAAATTTGTTGGGTTATTAAAAGATATTTATGAGACTTTAACACACAATACATTGTTTCTACAGTTTTGGAATAAGTTTATTGAGATTCAAACATTCAATTTGATAGAAAATGAGTTTATGTTTTATCTTTTATTTATTAAACTAAATCTTTTTGTATTACAAAATTAAGTTTAGAAAATAATTGGAAGTAATTTTCGTTAAACGAAATATAATTTATAATAGTATTTATTTTCTATTTTAATTCTATTTTAATTTTATTCAAATAAACTATAGCTTAGAATTTTAAATCTTTTTTCACTTATTTATTAATTACTTGTATATTAAATGAAATCAAAATACATTTTAATTAAGAGTTCTGTAGAATCAATGCGTTTGTTTACGATTTCTAAGCATAGTATATAACTATTGCGTGATATTAAATAAATTCTGAGCCATAATGTGTAATAATATGGCTTTTACTTTGATTATATTTTGTACTAGAGATGAGCATTGGGTCACTTAAGTAGTGGGGTTGGACAAAGTGCCATAAATGTCGGGCGGGTTCGGGTTGGAAGTGTCGGCCCCAATTCGAAAAAAGCTGAACAAACCCGTCAGAAAATGAGAAGTAAAACGTAAAAAATAATAGTTAAATGCATTATTATATATTTCATGCTTTGTAATGCATTAAAAAATTGACAAAATGCTGTTCATAACATGTGATTTTATATGATTTTTATATAAGCTTAAGTTAGTTAAAGTTTTAGACGGGTTGGGCGGCTGGCATTTTGAGATTTTCGGGGTCGGATGGGTCGGGTAGCTTTTTTGGAAACTGTGATCATGTCTATTCTCAACTTTGAGCAGAAAAGAGACATAAAAGCAATGCTATAATAGATAGAATACTTCTTTCTGAACAGAAGCGCTCTGTTGGCAGAACACTGATGATCCACAATAAGTTTTAAGTAGTGTTGTTTCGGTTTCAAATTTTTAATCTTGTTCTCGTTCTAGTTCTGGTTCTTTCTATGGGAACGAAAATAGGAACGAAATTAAACTATTTTCGTTCTCGTTCTTGGAACTGATTCAACACTAGTTTTAAGCAAAGCTATTATTATACCCGTCTTTTCTGAATTTTACACATATAATATTTTAGATTAAATATGAAATTAATGAAAAGGATTCAATACTAACAGTAAGATATTGAATGATTATAACTTGAAGAATAGTTCAGAAATTTGAGATCACAAATATTCAAAACTGCTTTCATAAATAACAAACACTTAAACCTTATTTATTGGCGATCATAAAAATTACTTAAAAAATATGCTTTACGGACAAACTATTCCTATTATTCGAAAGGCATTTCACGATTTCTATTAATTAAGGGTTTGCACTAAAATCTAACAACAAGTTCACTTCATATAAAACTTAACTTAAATCTTGTTGAGCATTATGGTTAATGGCAAACAGAAAATCTGTATGAACTACTCCATAAGCATGTATTATAATAAATAGTTTGTTTAAAAAAATGAATAAGAATTTATTGATTTGTGCAATATTCGGATAAAAGGTGAGTGTATTTACAATTGATAAACGAGTGGTCAATGTTTGACTTGGATTGAGGCTCAGTAATGGCAATAACTACTAATCAAATTGATATCGATTTTCACGTATTACAATCTTTATAGGGCAGGCCATATGGGAGAAGCGTATGGGAACGTATTGGAGACGCCAAAAGGCTAAATTCAACTAATTTTGTTAGCAATCTATTTGCGATGTGCTATAATTTTTTTGATAAATACAAACTTTTCGAACAGTTGTATTTATAAAAGAGAAACATTTCTCATCTTGTTTTTGAAACAAATAAATTTCTTAACTTTTTCTATTTTTAAATAATAAATAACAAAAGTTTATTTTACCAAAAAAGTTACCTTTATTTAGTTTTTAAATATATGAAATAGAAATCATTCAAATTTAAATTTAGTATTTCAACTCATATATAAAATTGTCCGTAAATCTGCTTCATTTGGATTTGGATTTGGATGTACACAATTATACTTAAAGGTATTTTATATTTATTTTGTTGCACTAAAATTCTTTGGTACTAATTATTTTGCTGCTAAAATTATTTCGAAGTTTTTTATTACTGTAAATCTTAATATAAATTTTAGTACAATTAATTAATATTAGTATAAATTTTTGTTGATTAAAATACATAAAGTACTTATAACTTTTGAAAAAAAATCTTATTTAATTATCAAAATCAATTCATTATAAATTCAATTATAAATTACTAAAATATGGTGAAGAACATTTATTTTTTCTTAAGTTACAAAATAAAGGGATTTCCTTCAGCTCAAAACTACAAATATATTGCAAATATAAATCAGAGCAGATATAATGCAAGTTCTTTTTGAGAATCTTCTAAATTTCACAAATACTGAATCAGTTTTAATGTTTTTTCCATTTTATCTTAAATCTTTTCTGTCGTTATTTCAAAAAATGCTCGAATTTTTTTTATAAAAAATAGCATTGGATAAAAATGCTTTTATCAGGTAAAAAATCTCTCTTAATTGAAAGCCAGTTAATATTTCTTTACAAATAATTGTTATCTAAAATGTCAGTGAAAGGAAACTCCTTGTTTATAACCAATCAATTATTGTTTGATTTAAGACATAATTTATTTTGTACCTGTAGTATAGTTGTAATACTATTTTAGATCGTTTTAAATAATAGTCAGTTTCTATTCTAAATTAGTTTATTTTTATAGACTTATCTATTATTTGAATAGTTATTAATAATAACTTATTATTTGCTAAGTGAAGCGTTGGAAGTAATGATGAGAAAATTTTGAATAAAAAGTTTAGTTTGTTCTAAACTTCCTCATCCTTTTGTATAATGATTATTATCCGGTAAGAAAAAAGTTATCTTGATTTTAGATTACAATACAGACTTAATTAAACTAATAGAACTACTTTGAAAGCAACTCATGTCTGCAGTTAACCATTTGTCTTCTAATAATCCATTGAATAAAAGTTTGAAAATCTAATTTGAACTTAATTGATCTTTGAGTGCCCTATTAAATGAGGGCTATTATAATCAAATTATTTAATATAAAATATAATCAGCTGACAAAATATTCCCAATAAAGACATTTATACTGTTTAGCAATGTCTTACATTGCTTTAAATGCGTAAAATTTGAGAAAAATTTTTTTCGTTAATATCACAATTAAAAAAGACCGCTAATTCTTTATTAAAAAATACATTTAAATAAATATAGACAGTGAAGTCGTGTTTTTACTTGGAAACTAATAACTACCTTATTGATTTTATACAAAATCGTACATTTTTGATATTTTACGATTTAATTATTAATGAAAATAAAAAATTCTCAGTTTTTCAAATATAAACTTATACAGAAAATGAGGTTATAGTTTTGTCAATTTTAATACGCACTCGTCAGATCATTTTCTTTAACTGTCGTCAACTATTATTTGAAATGAAGTTATGTTTCATTTATTATTAGCTTATAAACAAACAGTGGTTAAGATTAATTTTAAATTGAACTTAATGTCTATCAATTGTAATACAGTTTATAACATGAAATATAAGTTAATAATTTCTGCTTAACTTACTTTTATATATAATGAGATATTCTTAGATTTTCCATATTATGGACTGAATCCTAGATTCCAATAATTACATTTGATTCATATAATATTTGCCATCTATCAGTTCGAATATACAAAATGGCATAATTATTATTAGTCTCTTTAAGCCAAACTCAAGGTTGGATCAGGTTCACCTTGCTTATTTGCGTATAATAGATTATACTGCATTCAATTTTGATCATAATTACTCTCATTAATTAATATTTCAATAAAGTTTATAGCCATTAAGATTTAGAAAATTATTTATGAGAAGTATTGAATTGTGCGAACAGTTATTCAATAGTGAAATTGTTTTATATTAAATATTTATAGCTTAATAAAGCACTGCTGTAATACTTCGATTGCAATATCAGGTTTGGACTCTTTATCAACTATTCAAACGAGTTAAATATGTATTAAATAAATGGAACGAAAATTGACACTAAATGTTTACAGATTGCTTTTAATTAATTAGAAATATGTTTCAACTTTTTTATAACTCTAAATCTTAAACTTTAAATTTGAATTAAGTTTGATTTCATATTGTGATAATCACTATGAGTTCATGTGCAATATTTTGGGCTAATTATTATATAATTTTCAAGTTCTATTCATGAGTATTGATTAGAATGTAAATTAAAAAAGTTTATATCTAATGATTGGCTAATTTAGAAAAACTCAAATATTTCAGTAAGTGATGAGATTTGCAAATATTTCAAATGATAATTTAGCCAAGAATTTCATTTTCAAATTTGATTAATTAATTTAAGTTTAACTCACATTGTAATTTGGCTCTCAAATGACCTCAGGCTCTAATAATCTAAACCGATCTAAACTAATCAAAGTCTTTATTTGTAGGGCATGTATGCACAGTTGATAGCATTATATGTTGTACATCAGATTATATACAGTACCAGAGCACGTAAGCAATGGTTATAGAAGTAATTGAAGGAAATAGAAAATTGTGTAAAAATCTTCATTTCTTTCTTAATAATTTCCTTTGATTTAAGGTTAAGTTAATAATAATTAAAATAAAATGAATTGACAATAATTATGAGTTTAGCAAATATTATAAATATATTTTGATAAAAGTAGATTGTTGTGAAAATTGTTGTGAAAATTGTTGTGAAAAATAAATAAAAATGTTGCGAATTGAGAAAAAGGAATGTCATGAATGACATGCCATTAAGTTTGTATGGCTTTATGGCTTATTCTTTGATCATCACTAATGCATGTGAAGCTTTTGCATCTATGCTGTTATCTTCAATCAGTGAGATCTCACTAACTTGTGATAGTGATGCCTATTCTGCTATAACGTCATCCCATACTAATTCTCATTCACATCCATTCCTCTTCGTCGTGTATTCATTCGCTATGACTTATTTTCTCTGTCTCTATGAAAAGCATTCGACTTTTTAGTTCATATTTTGTGTGTTGATCTTCATTCACAATGACATTCTTCACGGCCAATGCTTTATCTGTATTAATAATAAGCTAAAAGAAGCTTTATATGAGTGAATATAAATGAATGCCTCTCACAGATTGTTTGTGCAGCCCTTATGTATCTTATTTGGACTCATTCTGCATCATCGACTACAACCAGAGATTTTCTGACCTCTTTATCTTATTTTGTAATAATAGTTGTGTTGAAGAATAACATCGTAAGGAATAAATAAAATATAAGACAACTAAATCTTTCGATGCATATTATATACGAACTCATAAGACTGCTCACTATTGATAATATATCCAATAAAAGTTATTTCGCATTCAAACTCAATAAGTATTTATAACTTATCACTATTACTAAATCTAAGAAATCAAACAAATTTAAACTATAATATTTATTTTTAAATAAAACTTTTTTCTTGTCGACATTTGCATTATTCTGTCGACAATGTATAACCCATTTTACTTCTATTTTTTTTACAAACTTCAACAATAGGTAAAGTTTAGCCTTTTTTGAATAATTTATTCGGCAAAAAAGTATTATCAGACAGCGTAGTCTTAATTTAATTTTAGCAAAATGTTTTGTGTACATAATAACAAATGCAATTACTGTACCAGCAATTTAAAAGTTCATTTAATTAATAATTCATTATGCGGTTAAGCAGTTGTTGGTTTTCCATTAAGTAGAATAGACTTGTATTTAATGTTTTTCTGTGAGATTTACAAGAAGTGCAATTACCTTTACTTTATATTAAAAGAAATTATTGAATCACTAAAAAGCTCAGACTTGATTCTAATATGATAATAATATTTGCAAAAAATATCTTATTTAAAAATTTTGATTTATTAAAATGTCACATTTTTAGCCATTTTTACTCTTCAACTAAAAAACATTAATCTTTCTATTAATTAGCGATGAGTTTGTTCAAAAGAACGGGGGAACTAAAGGTTAGAAAAGCTCATATTAATGTTTATATTTAAAATACTCGATTTGCACGATGTGCACACTTTGTTTACTGAAAATTTAACTCAATTTTCCCATTAAAAAGCATTGACGGCGTAGCCAAATCGGCCACTGATCACTTTTCGGAAAAATAAATAGCTAGTGCAGCCCTTTTAGGCGAATACTGATTCTAAATATGTCATTAGTTCGGTTCTATAGTGGCCATTTTTTGCGTGCATTGAATTACAGATAAAATTTGTGGGTTATTATGTAAATAACTCCTTACTCACTTGAAATTTCACGATTTTTAGACATAAATTGATTATTGGCTAAAATTTAATTCGAAGAGTTGTTTCAATTGAATTTTTCAATAATATTAATGTCAGTAATTTTAAAATTTTAAACTTATGTGTAAATTGCTTAAATTATGTTCATTGTGTTTATTTAAATTATTTTTAAAAAAATAGGTTATACATGTTATTAAATAATAGGATTTATAGAATTCACCATAGGAAGATTTATAATATGTCAGCAGAATTGAGCAGATATTTATAATTTTAAGTTATAAAACGAAAATATAATTGAATAAATTTTTTAATTTAACATTTTTGCCATTTTCTGCATTGAATTCATAAATAAGTTGTAAGTTACTATACTTTTCATGAGCCTTTATCCTTTATTAAACATAAAGAGCTATTTAAAGGCTACTTATAGCAGACTTATAGATGTTTTCTATTATAAAGATTTACTGAACTTATTATATCTTAAACTTTGATTTTTACATAACAAGAGTAGTGAACTTAGGGCTTAAGCATTTATTTCGCTATAAATTGTTCTTCCGTTTGATATTTATTGTTTTATATGTTTTCTTTTAACATAATTGAAGCACAAATTCCTTTTAGATCGAACTTACTGTACATTAAAGATGGATAATAAGACACTCACTGAATGAAAGCATGAAAACATATTTATGATAAAATCTCTTTGGAATATCATTTCTTTAGTTCATGCAAAACAACTTATAACCTACATTTATCATCAACTTATTCCAGTCTTGTTTAAGCCATTCTTAGAAAATATGTTTGCGATAATGCAAAAACTGCGTCAGTGTTTAATCTCAATATTAAAAATAAGTTTAATTTAATTTTTATATATGTTTAAACACTCAACTGCTATAACTTTACAATGTATACTATAATTAGGGATGCAATTTTTAGGGGACTAAAATCGTTAATTTGGGAAGGGAAAAGGGACAATATCTCATCAAATTTGGGCACATATTTGGGAACAAAGTTCTACAAATGGTTTAATTTATACAAAAATTTTTAATTTTAAAATCAAATATATTGCTTAAATAGCTTTTATAAAGAATTAATTTGAAATATTAATAATTTTTCTTCAAGAAGTCTCCGTCTCACACATACCTAGGCAAGGTATAGGTTGCCTGGGGGTTGACCCCTCCCTCCAAAAAATTATTTTATAAGTAAAAAAATCTTCATATTTTGACGGTAAAACCTGTTTTGAGAAAAAATGTCTTAGAAAACCAGAGAGGTTTGACCCTTCCCTTAAATTTTCAAAAGTCTGAAATGAACCTTCACCCAAACGCTCGGAGCTTATCCAGGTATTGCCTCATACATGCACACGGTAGGTGCTAGCCTAAGAATTTTGATTGAGCCAACATTTCAGAATATGAAAAAATACATGAACTTTTGGGATTTTAACTATTTTCCAAAGAATTTTCTTAGAAAATATGTAATTTTGACACAATATTCCTAGAATTTTCGAAAATTTAGAACAATTTAGATAGTCAATTTGGAAATATAAATACTAAATGTCAATTTTGGGAAAATTAGTGACAAACTCTTGAATTTGGGAAATTTGGGGAAATTAAATTTATTTTAAAATGATTATTAAGTGTAGTTATGTAGCCCCACAAAGATTCGGGATACATTCGGAATACTATATGACGTTCGGGAATTCCCAAATAATCCCATCCCTAACTATAGTATACAGCTATGTTATACTTTTATGTTTCATAAAAATATTTTTGTGAATTTATAAACTTCAGTGAAATTCTTGTTGAGATTAGAACTTTGAAATAACATAATATTTGTTTAATTTTTATAATTTTATATCAGACCATGAATTGGAATTCTGAATATTGAAGCGTAGGATAAAATCTATTTCTAAGATTATTTTTTGTGATTCTGCTTTTAATGCACAAGTATAAAAATTAATAAAAATATTAATTGCAAAATGAGTAGTGCTCTACCTAAGTGTTTGGAGTTCGTTGTTTCACATAATCAGATCGTCGACGCTGAGTAGCTATTAAGGCTTCTCATAAACTGGGAAAACATGAATTTTATTTTATTTTTTAATATTTCATTATTTTATAAATTTAAAATAGAAATCTTATAAATAATTTTATTTGTATTAAACTCAATATATTTTAAATCAAAGAAAAAACTGCTTTAATGTATTGAAATAATATTAAAAAATTTTATAATTTGTTAGAGCGCTTACAGTTGAATGACATTTAACAAAAAACATAAATAATTTTTGAAATGATCTAATTTTGAATTTGTTAAACCAATAGTTCCCTTAAAAGGTTTTCTTTTCAATCAATTAATAATTAAATAACCGGTAACTTATTTTTCCTTTGAGATGAATTGCTTTATAGCAGTTTTCCCATAATCGTTAGCATATATGATGTGTATTCACGAAGTTTAATAGAAAACTATTACATAATGTTGAACTAAATTAGAATATATATATTGAAACAATAGTACAATATGTGTTCAATAGAATGTTTTGTACTATTATTAAATATATAGTAAGTTATTGTTAAAACAATTAATTTCTGTATTTTATAAGTTTTGCT
>JAQGCH010002499.1:0-12526 GCA_034699485.1 Nanhermannia elegantula
CATTATTTTTAATGATAAAACATTTAGAGTTTCACTTTTATAAAGAGATTAAAGTTGAAAAATAGTAATTCAAATTTGATGACTAAACTTTCTAAACTTGAATATAAGCTCTAATTTTTTCGTTAACACTTTTTACTATTTCTCATTTGAGCGAAAGGCTAGTCTCAAACGAAAGAGATTGATATACAGTACAATAAATTATACATTCTTTTAAATAATGGATATAACTAATAAGTTTTAAGGCGTTAAAACACTTAAATTTAAATCAAATGACTTTATTATTATTAACCGCTTTAATAATTTTTTATTGTTTTTATTAAATACCAGATCTATAGAAGTTATAGAAGTTATAGAAGTTATAGAAGTTATAGAAGTTAATGTTTACAGAATAGCCTTTAAATGTTATACCATGTGTTCAAACTTAAACAACTTTAAAGGATTTTCTATACACTGACTTAAAACCTCTCATCACTTGAAAAGATGCAGAAAAAATGTACAGAGTTTACCTGTCAGAGTACAGGTGTGAACATTAAATATAAATTTATGAACAATAAAATCAAATAAAACCATTTATAAATTTTTTTATATGTCAATCAATAGAAATTGTTAAAGTTTTATATATTATTTTAATGATTTATTTTATTGATAATTTCTAAAATTTTTGAATGAAAGTAATACAAAATGTTTATCTTATAATATTTAAATAAAATAAGTTTTAAAATATAATGTTTCTTATACTTAATTCAAAATCAAATCTTTTATATCTTAAGCCTCTTATCAAATATTTTTTTGAATTTTGATTTAGACTTCCAGTTGAGTATTAATACTCTGTTCGACAACTTTTCTGCCATAATTGAGCTCAAACTGTAACAAACAATTCGAAATTATGAAACAAATAAGGCGTACGATTCCGATAACATATAGACTCATTTGTTCCCGATTTCAACCTATTAATAATGAATTATTTATATAAATAATGTTTAATTTAATTGTAAATTTATTTATAAATTATTTGATAACACACTCGATTCGATTGGAGTGATGGACACGAAGAAAAATATAGAAATTACAAAAACATCAATCATTGCAAATACAAAGTTCGCATTTGAGAAATCCATCCAAAAATGAATGTTTTGCTTTTTCTTCGGCTATACGTTCGAATGACCGATCATATTGTTGAGCTCGCGCCTACTTTCTATGTATTCTAATACAATAGTATTAAGTACAGGATAGTATAAGTCTCTTTAATTAAATTGTGTTAATAATAGGTTAGTGAACTCTGCTTAGGTTACAGTGCATAAGGCTATGCTTAGTCCTACCGTCCGTAACAAGTAGTTTTGCTTCTAGTTTTTCTGTATTCCAACCCTTTTAAATGGAAATTATAAGTATACTATCCTGCACTTAATACTATTGTATTAGAACACATAAAAAGCAGGCGCGAGCTCAACAATATGATGGGTCATTCGGACATATATAGCCTTTTCCTCTCCACAAGAGTCCAGAATGGCGTCCAAATTACACCATTAATAATACCACAAAACCAGAAATACAAACAATAAGAAAACCTGTTCAATGATAGATCCGATTGTTTTATAAATGCAGAACTAATAGCAATATTACTGCCAAAATCCATTCCATTATCATCAAAGTCACTAAAGCACCAAAACTACCATTTGATAGACTAATAACAGTTTCTTTAGCTTTTGGTATTGAACATTGATGTGGTTACCGGTGATTTAACTGTTCTGTTTGTTGTCGCAGTTGTGGTGGCTGTATTGGTTGATAAGTTCCCACAACTCACTGACTTTTTGCTGGTGTAGAACAATGTTCACATTCAAATTAATTGACTGATTGCGTTACTGTTTGCGATGTCAGACATTCTTATTTATATGAGCTTTGATTTAAAACCTATTATTTTGAATATTGATTGCACTAACAATTGAATGAATTTGAGGTAAGATTTATTATGGGTTATAGTGTGGAATCAATTACCATTGTTGACACTCGCTCTGATTCCCTGTGTTATTAGTAAATATAGTGTGATTGATAAGTCCATCGTCATTGTTAGATGTTTAGCACGTAATTTGCTGATTAATAAGTTTTATTTTTTATAAAAATTACTATTAGAGAAATAATACCGATATAGTCAAAGTGCCTGTTAAATAGTTAACATTTTACTATTATGTTATATAATATGACACTTTTAATAATATTTACAATTTTCTTCAGAAATATTATTATTACACGGCCGGAATATATAAAAATCGCGTATAATCATAATACCGATAGGGATACTTAATCCTTGGATCTTCGCTATACAGTTCCCTTAATTTTAATTGACGTAAATCACTGTAAAGATAAATCAAGTTTTAATAAAATTAGAAACTCTTTCTTGTGGTCAGATATTATGCTTCAAAGCATTATGTTTACCGTTTTCCTATTGTTGTAAATGTCATTTTGTTTAACATTTCAATTATTTCTTAAATTAATTTTTTTAGTTCTATATTAAAAATGATTTTTTGTTGAATTTTACAAAACATGCATTAATGATATTTTTTCACTCATTACAATAGGAATATGATTGAGCAGTGTTTGAGAATTTTATTTTAGAGTTTGTCTTTATGTAACTGTTTCGGGTGCCAGACATTCAGGATTGTCCTGGACAGTCCAGGGATCGACCTCCTTGTTCAGGAAGAAGTTTTGACTCAATCTTGGACTTAAGAAGTCCAGGATTAGAAGATTTTAACTTAAGTTATTAGAAACTTAAAATGCTTATTGTTTAGAGGCTTAGATTTCAAAATGTAAAAAAATGTGACCAGAATTGATTGGACCAAAACACTATTTAACTATATAACAGCTGTATAACAGAAATTACCGGTATTCTTAAAAACTGTGCTAATGAAACATTTGCTGATTCAGAATCTTTTCAATCTCTAGTGTTTTTAAATTAAAACTATTAAAATTATAAAATTTTAGTATAATTATCATAAAAACTAAATTATAAATGTCATTTAGTTTTACCATAATATGTAATATAACATAAATTATCTTAAAATAGAATAATAACTTATCTTAATCTCGGGTTTCATAATATTGGAATTCGATTTAAAAGTGATTACATTGACAGAAATACCAGGGAATTATCAAATTCAAAAAATTTTTATAATAAGCCAATAAGTATAGCTTAAATTTTTTTTCTTAATATGCATACTTCGACTCCCCTTCAGCACTCGTAGTTTATATTTTCCATTGAAATACATTAAAACTCTTTATACATTAATTTCTTAAGTAATTAATTGATTTGTAATAGGGATTTAAAGATAAGAAAAGATAAAATTTTATAATTGTTACCTTTAAGCCCCATTTCTATAACTGTGATCTTCACGAGTGTCGGATATGTCTTTGTTGCTCTTAAATTCCTTATAACTAATTAGTAATAATTACTTAAGAAATGAATGTATAAAGATTTTGAATGTATTTGAATGGCAAATATAAACTAACTTAAGAGTGCTGAAAATGAGTGGAAGTATGCATATTAAGCAAAAAATGTTTAGCTATATTTCATGGCTTACTATAAGGTGTTTATTAAAATGTTTTGAATTTGATGATTCTCTTGTGTTGCTGTCAGATGTGAAGAACTTTTGCTATTTTTAATATTAATAAACTCGTGGAAATAAGTTTCTAAAATTTGAACTAAAATTGGAAATTATATTTACGTTTTTTGATACATGTTATAGCCGTCAAAAGAGCTATTTTCAAGTCTTCCGCCACAGACCTTCTGATGAGATACGAGTTCCCACTGGTGTACATATGACTGATCGCAACCATACGGGCACTTAAACAAACGGTGTTCCAAATGATAGTTTAATGCCTTTCTTGATTCAAATTTTCTGTAACATGCGTGACATTCATGCATCCATTTATCTTCTGCTGCAATTTTTAGGTCGTGCTTCCAATCGTTATCTATAGTAATCATAATTAGTAAATAATTTTTAATTTTTAAATATTGCAAATTACAAAATCCATTAATTAATAAGCATTACAATCAGTTTTTATAGCTTTTAGATTAATTATTATAAAACGTTTTTTACTTTACATTTGAATGTATGCATATTTAACTTGACAGCAAAAAAAGCTTTTACTTTGATGTTTGAATTAGAACTAATGTCAACCGAACTGAACTTAACCTTTAAGAAAAGTATGCAATTGTTAATATGGGACAACTTTCTATTTAAATAGTTATATTTTAAAGCCTAATAATGGTTATGCTTTGACTTTCATTGAGCTGATGCTAAAAATGTCATCGAATACTCAAACGAAAATAGGGCGACACAACTGCATCATATATTTGAAAAACATTTTATATTCAATTAATACATTGAAACCCATTTATAGAAAATATAATTTAAAATTTTTATTTTTTATCACTTATACACAGAATATAAGTTTAAAAATTAAATAAAAATAACATTAATTTTTAATTTATTAAAACATAGTTCAAAATTGACTTCAAACATTTTATTTGTTACTGTAATTGAATTAATTCAAACATTAAGTGAGAACTGAGAGTTGGATTCCTTATATTTGATTTCCATCATATATTACTCATAGTTGTGGATTTTGGCACTTAAACAAAAAGTGTTTTTTGGATACCTTTACTGAAGAGCAATGGCTTAGTTTTTTGTCAATAAAAATACGCATTTTGCGTCATAAGCTTAAACTTCATATTTATTAAAAAATATTTAAAAATAAATAATATGTAAGAAAAATACAGTTCTTCGCAACGTTTAACTGATTTATTCTAAGTCAGTGGTTTTCAAACAGTGATACGCGAACTCTCGTCAGGGGGTACGCGAGAAGAAGCCTGTAATGGCGGACAACACATTTAACCGGTCATAAGAACATTTATCATAAAATATAATAAAAATATTTTATATTATAATTAAAGGAATTTAATATCACAACTAATAAGATCCGGATTAATGCATCTTTGAATATAATTTGCATTTCGTGAATATTTAGCATATTTTGGTCTTTTAGCTTGCATATGTACTGCATATTTCGTACATTTTTCTGAAAAATAAGATTTTCTATTGAGAATAAGGTTGTATTCTTGCTAAGAATTCCTAAAAATTAAAATGTATAAAGTTTCATTTACTAACTTTCTTCTCCGGCACGTATTATAATCAGTGATGGCAAAAGCCCGGGAGTGCCCGGGCTGACGATGAAAGTAGGCCCTGGGAGTCTAAATTTAGCCGGGACTGGGCCTGACCCGGGCCTTAGCCCTTTTTTTTATTAGAGTTAGAGCTCAGATATGGCAAAAAAGATGTCGAACAGGGTATTATTATTCAACTGAAAGATTTGCCATTCATTTTAAATAAAAGTTATAATTTATTTATAATTTATTTGCCCTGAAGATGATCTCAGTTAGCAATGCCAACTGTACCTGAATGGATAAAGAGAAAAATTGTTTGAAAAAATATTCTCTATTTTGAAGTGAGAATATAAAATGAGTCGATAATATCATTGAAAATTTGATTGACCAACAATAACATTCATTTACTTAAGAACTTGAAGAAAAAGTTTAATGATTTGGAACCGACTTATATAATAATTGTGTTGTATTTCATGATATGGGGATGCAGTGCAAGAAGGTTTTAATCATTTGTTCTTATGGTGGACATCATATATATTCCGGTTATGGCCGAAAAAAATACAAAAGTTATAAGCTGTAAAAGTTTAATACTTTACTTTGCAATTTATACATTTAATCAGTTTCTATAAAATTTTATTCAATAGAAATACAAATTATTTAAGTTATTAAATATCTTTAGTAATATTCTGAATAATAACAACATTCATAAAATGATTCTTATAATAATACATTCTCTAGTAATGAATAACAAATCATAAGTTCTCTGCAATATATCATAATTAACTAATGAAATTGTAACGATTGTTAAATAGTTGAGTATATGTTCGCTTCATTTCATGTGACATTTTTACCATAATATGAGTTTTTCAGTTATTTATCTGTTTTGGTAAAAGAATGAATAACTTATTGCATTTTTTATCATCAAATATCAGTTTAATTTTTAAAAATATATATTTATATTTTAAAAAAACTTTATATAAATTTGAAAATTTAATCTTTTCTTAAATAAGCGGTTTATAATTTTTTAATTTTATTTATTTTAATTCATTTTAATTATTAAATTGAATATAAGCCTCTTAATCGTTACATCTTATGATTAGCAAAATAATTCACTTTCTATGTCAGAATTTTTTTAGCACAGAAATAACTTATTGAAAATTTTGGTTAAAGCTTAGAAAATAAGTATTTGTATAATTTAAGTTTACAATTCATTCAATGAGATCTAGAAATTATTTTTAAAAGCATATCAATTAAACTTTTGCATAACTAGAATTTACTTTTTTTATATATTTTTTAAGAACTGTAAAAAATACATAAATTAGTTTTACCTAATAATGAAATTTTCTCCAAATTAAAAGTATGAACTACTCTTAATATCGAAATTCATAATATTTGGGTTCACTTTAAAGAAAAAATGAAATTAGTTTCTGTTATAATTTTTTTATTATGGAGAAAGGTTTGTATTTATAATCATTAAAGGTGTCAAAATCGCATTTACGGCAATAAATATATGACCGGTTATAGATAATTACCTAAACTTTTGTATGCGTACTCATTGAAACGGATTATTTGGTAAACTTTATCAATCAATATAAATCAATATTTGAAGTAAATATAAAATACTTAATTAAATATTAAGCTCCTAAAAATATTTTTATGTTTTTGTGTATAAAAAGGTTTTTAGATTTTAAAATTAAAGCTATTTCGAGTATAATTAATGGTAAATTCGAAAATGGATCAGATTTGAATTTATCCCCTGAAGAAATCGCATCATTAGCTGTGATGTCGGACTAAGTTTTTCTAAATATAAACAAATTTTTACTGATAGAAGATTGAAGTTTACTGAAAAAAATTAAAAATATTACTCAATACTCAATTGTAACGTAAATTTGAATACAGAAACTGAAGTAAATTTACCAAAAATTGATGGAAAATAAATAAATATTTAAGTAAATATTTGACCCTTTTTAGTAAATATAATATAAAATATTTTCGGCACAATAAATAAATATATTTGACACCTTTAGTAATCATATTAAAAATTGGTATTTACATCATATGATATATCTTATAGCTGTCAAAAGCGCTGCTCTTCAATCTTCCCGAACACCCTTTCTTGTGAGTTTCGAGTTCGTCCTTATGTACAAACGTTTGTTTGCAACGAAAGGGACACTTAAACAAGCGGCGACTCAGGTGTTCCTCTAATTCCTTGGTTGAGGCAAATTTTCTGTAACATCTTTTACAATCATACGTCAAATTACTGCTATCTTCTGATGACATTTTAAAGTTAAATTTAAACCTTTATCTATTGTAATATACTTGAAAATAACAAAAGGACTGCTAATTATTAAGTTTTACAATTGAAATCTTACTATATTTATAATTATAAATATAAATTTAGTTTACATTTGATTTTCTATAACTTGAACCAAAAAAGCTTAACTTTGATATATGAATAAGAACTAATGCATATAAACTGAGTTTTCACTTTGAGATACGGGACGGATTTATATTTAAAATTTCTTATACTGACGCCTAATAATAGTATGCTTTGACTTGCTTTGAGCTCATGCCAAAAGTGTCATCGAATAGTCTAATGAAAAACAAGTCGACAGAATTGCATGATATAAGCAGTACTGAAAAATGATTTATATTAACTAATACTATACAGTTCATTAAATCCAGTTTAGAGTAAATAGAATTTGAAATATTTATTTTTGAACACTTTTACATTGAATTCTAGTTTATATAAATAAATAAATGAAAAACAATTTTTAGTTTATTGAAGTTGATGTAAATTTCATTTCAGAATTATTTTGAGTTATAGTAATTGAATTGATTCAATCAGTAAGATATACATAGAGTGTAGGATTGTTTATTCGCTTTCAATATTACTAGTGTTCATGCAATAGTTGTGGTTTTTGGCACTCAAACAAAAACAATTTTTAAGTTGAGAGCAATGGCTTAGTTTTAAGCTCTTTATTGGCAAAAATTGAAGCTCATAGTCTTGAAATCTTATTTTTATTAATGAAATGTTTGGTAATTGTTTATGGGGGTTATGACAGATAATTTTGCAATGTTTCTATTAAAAATTATTCAATAGAAAGTTATATTTCAATAAGAATTTAATACACATTAAATTGTTAATTTGTTTTTATATTTCTTTCGCTAAATATAAAGAGCTCACAACTTACACACTAGTACTTTAAATGTTTTTCGAAAAATAAAATAATACCGAAAATTTATACTTTTCTAAAATGTTTGCCAATAATAGTGTTTCTGTTGATAATATCCAATTGATATTTGGTGTTTTCTACGCATACTTTTACTGCCATTAAATTCTTTGTTTAATTTGCAGTACCAGTACATATATTCGAAAAAATATAAAACCACAGAAAGGAGAAAACCAAATAACAAGACACAGAACAGATCTTTCAGCATTTCAAGTGTTATTGTAATGAACGAATCGTTCGTTTGGATCAAATCCGGATTTATTTTTTTGAACATTTCTTCTCTTCTCCAGCCATAGAGTTTATCAATAAAGTTAACTCTTGCGGACCAATATTTATAAATTCCAACTTCGACTGTGCGCTCAAATCTATTGAATATTTGTGTAATAATATTTAAAAATTCTAATTATTGTTAAATTTTTTTCATTTCTAACATTTTGTAAATTTTAATTCTATTAGAATCCAAACGTTTATTAATATAATATCCGATGAAAACAGGCATAAATTCTTCACTTCCAATAGCCGTTAGTTTGTGTGGGTTTTGATTCCTCATGTGTTTGATTTTGTTGCCTTCTCTCAAATAAGCAGCTTTTCTGTTCGCAACTTCTTCTATGATATAATTTATTACACTTTGCTATAAATCCAGATTTAAAATATTAAAATGAAAGAAAAACTTAGAAATTAAAAAACTCTCATTTTAATGCAATGCTTACTTCTTGATCGTTAACAAACACTGCTTTTTCATTCAGTAATAGTATAAGTTCAATGTTAGGCCAACTCCTGTTAATTCTTTCAAAATAAGACCATTTGCCGCCTATTATTGTTAAATTAGAGTATAATAACTGCTCAAAAGTTTCTATTTGTCTCATATCTAAACTGACAACAGAATGTAGAATATGACTACATATAGAACACGAGAATACTATTGATGCAAATGACCAGATAGTCATTAATAGATTGTAGTTATTAATAGAGCCATAATTTAATGTATAACTATATATAATAAGAAGCACTTCTATTACGTCTTTTCTGCGTTTGTTTTTATTCTTATAATAAACTAAAGTAAAAATTTGATGCATTATAAGTGTTATAATAATAATTGATATCATAATTAAAAGCCATATTATTATAGAAAAAGTAGAGAAAAGATGTCGGAATAAATTTCTTGGTTCTGGAAAGAGTGGACTCAATATTTGTATATCAGTTTCGGTTGTAATCCACGGAGAGATAGCAAAAGAATAGAATGAGACTTCTATTGTAGTTTGAGATAGTATTAGATCTAATTCTGGCTGAGGATCACATGGAAACAAATATTTAATTTAAGAAAAAATCTCTTAAATAATAATTTTTAATTTTACGTGAGTTTCCATAAGCTTTAGTGGATTTCCTATCATTTTATTAAAAGTAATGTTAAATCTGCCAAATTTTCTCGACATTAATATTTTGAATATTTCCAATTCGTAATTACACAGATTGTTCTGCAGAATTTGAAAGGTGTAAAAGTTATTTTATTGAAAATGTTAGCTTAAGTCAACTTTTAAAATGAATGCCGTAAATACGTTTGACTCTCTGGTGGGACACGAGCCCATTCGCCACAATGCTATTTACAGACACCGTTTAAAATTAAGTATTACTTACATTAAATGGAAATGTTCGGCCCATAACTATAATATTTTGTAAATCTAATATTTCTGTACTTTCACCATAATTATCAACATAATTACTATTTGCAGAAAGATTTAAACAATGAATTAATTGATTCATATTGTGGCAGAGCTTTAATTATTAGTCACACATCGAATATCAAATTAAACATATCTCAAAGACTCTCCAATTTAAGTAATTATGAAAATATTAGTTTAATTTATCTCAACTCAATGCAAAGTAAAAGTCATTAAAGGTATTGAAGTATTGCTAATCGATTGCTTTAATATACTGTACAGTGTACTGGTATTACATGATTAATACCATAATTTCAATGGAAATTATTAGAGGATATTATTAATCAAAGTAACACTTTTCTAACTTTTATAAAGTGTAATTATACTTTTCTAAACAATGGTATTCAAGACATTTCATCAATCACAATGAAAAAATATAATACCTATCATTTTTCTCTGCTTTTTATTAGAAGCTAAATACGCGCTCACAATAATTAAAATCTCACAACAATGTAAATGGACTTTAGAAACCCTATAAGTGTCAGTTTAGTTAGTTTTACAAATGAAAACTCAATTGTCCTCAATTGTCGAAAAAAGATGACTGGAGCGCTGCTTAAAAGTAAATGATTGAACTTTTGTTTTAATCTTTTTATTGAAAATAAATCTTCAAAATTTAGGGAAAGGGTGAATCTCAGAGTTTAGAGAAGCAAAAAATACATCTTACTTTATTTTAAGAATAGATATATTAAAAACTTAACCAATTTTGGTGATTAATATTATTTAAAGCTTAGATTTTGTGCTTTAGATTCCATGTTGTGATATATTGTGATGAATTATTGACTTTATTCTTTGAAAATTAAAGTGTTTTTTTAAATAAATTCGGTTAGAGGTATATTTATAAACATTTTTTATAAGGTTTTTTATATTGCAAGCTTTTTCTAACATAAACATTAATAATGAAATTCCATAACCAGTTGATAATAAAACAAACAAATCGCGTAACATTTCTATATTAACAGAACTTTCTTCAGAATAAAACACTTCGTTATTTGTTTTTTTGTTCTTTTTTGAGTAAAAATCAGCATTTCTTTTACCAATTATTTTATCAATTAATGGTATTCTTGATTCAAAAAATCGAATAGTGATTCCCACCTCAAAAGTACGTTCGATTCTGAGTAAAAGAGAGTAATTAATAAAATTTAATTTATAATAAACTTAACAAACATGTTATAAATTTTGATTCGAGACTTGGTTTTGTTTTGATTGATTGGATAACCAATCAATACAGGCATATAATTGTCATCAGCTATACCAAGAGATAGGTGCGGATACAGATTCTTCATTCTATTCAAATAAGACCCTTCTCTCAAATAAACTGCTTTTCTTTTAATAACTTGTTGTACAATATCAGATAATTCTGTTATCTATTTTTGCAATTGAAAGAATGGTTAATTATTTGATGTAATATAGGTATGTCTTTATGATTAAAATATATGTATAATTAACGTTGGCTCACATTATGGTCGTCAACAAACATTGATTTTTCATTTTCATTTAACTTAATTATCGATTCTTTTTTCTTATCATAAACGAAAGTCTTATTAATTACATGAAAATAAGCGTATTTTCCACCGAATATTGTTTTGCTTGTATTTAATAACTCTTCAAAACTATTAACTTTATTCATATCTTGTTTTATGAGTGAATATAATATATTGCTATAAAAACAAGAAACCAATAGCAAACAAGATAATGACCATAAGTTCAATAAAAATATATTATTTCTCTTAATAGGAAATTGATTTAATAAGAAAGATGTGAAGATAAATAGCATTTCAGAAAATTTTTTATTTGCGATGCTTTTCAATGAATTTTTATTTTTCATAAAAAGTTCTGTTGGAAAAAGTTTAATGAATTAATGAGAATAAAGAATTAAATTTTATTAGAATTTACTTTGAATTTTCGCATAAATATAAAGAGTTATTGACATTTTTATAATCGAGAGTAAGATTAATATCCAAACTGTAAGAGCGAATGTGCTCAATAAGTTTTTAAGTAATGTAATCAAATGTGGATATAATGCGCTCAATATTTGGATATTTATTTCTTCTCTTATACAAGGACTCGTAGCAAACGTGAAAAGCCATTCTTCTATAGAAGTCTGGGCCAGTATTAAATCTATATTCTTACGTTAGAAATTTTTAATCAATCTTAAAAATATTTTGATTTTCAAATTGAATCTCTTTCGTTTGAGACTAGCCTCGAGCGAAAATCAAAAATTGTAAAAAGTGTTAACGAAATTATTAGAGCTTATATTCAAGTTTAATCATAATATTTGAATTACTATTTTTTAACTTTTATCTCTTAATAAAAGTTAAACTCTTAGGCCCGTATGCACACGAACATTTAAACCTGGTTTAGCTTTAAACTCGGTTTAAATTTCAATTGTGCCTATGGGTTTTAAACCGAGTTTAAAGTTA
>JAQGCH010002500.1:0-12523 GCA_034699485.1 Nanhermannia elegantula
CAGAGATCTTATTATGTTATCTCCAATAGGTAACACTTTTACATTCTGTATTATACAAATGCGTTATCTCAAGCTATTCTATATTTATCATAAATTAGTACACAATTTATTTAATTGCGTTCACAGACCAACAATTCAAAAACAGCAGCAATTTTTAGCGTTTATTTTTGTTTTATTATTAGTGGTATTATTGCTGGTAATTATCGTTCAGTGATTCAGTCAATGTTTATGAGACTATTTTAACTTAATATTTATGTTACTTTTTTTTAAATAGTGGTAAAAAAGGTTTTTTCACCACATTTTTGTACTGCTTTTAGAGCTCTTTATTTAGGTTTCAATTTTAAGTTTATTAGTTCTCGAAATGGTTAGACTTTGGTTATAAGGATTTAAATGACAGAAACACAAATCGAAGTAAAAAGAATCTCAATCTGTAAAAGAATAGTAAATGAGAGTAATGTTCATGTGAATGACACCATTGAATGGTAAATGGGAATTGAAAACAACGAGAAATGGGATTTGAGAGCTCGAGAAATAAATGGTTGCGGCGAACAGTAATTGATTTGAAATACAGAACTCGTTAAATAACTTTCAGGCACCAGAAATGCATATCAAAGCAAATGAAACTCAAGTTAAAATCAAAGTTAGGATAAAAAGAAAAGAAAAGTCAATAAAAAGTGTTTCACAGCTCTTTCGTTAAAACTTTTTCTTCACACATATCTAACTCAGAAAGTCTTTGAGTTTATCAATTGAATTAATGGCAAAATTTAGGATCCATTAGCATTTTGAGTGCATTTTGAGTCGAGCTTTCCATTATTGCTAACCTTTACTTGAATTAAAAGTTTGGAAATTGCTTTTAGGAAAGAATTAAAATCAACATAAGAATAGCTGAAACACTTTTCTTGTGATATTTTAATCTTAATATAAGTCCAAACAATTTCTTTCTTCCTTTCTTTCTTTGTGTGTGTACTCAAAAGTAGAGATTTACATAAAGCCTGAGTATAACTATTAACTCCAGAATAATAACAGTAAAAGAAGAGCAGAGTTTTAATGATTGTCAGACTATTATAAACTACAATAGAGCCAACTTGTCGTCAGTGATATGTTAGTATTAACTCAATCTAATGTCTTTACTCCATTTTTTAAGAGAAAATGATGAACACCATCAGTAAACGGGTTGGGACGACCTCTTTTCAGACAAACATGTTATGTCTATATCAGCTTTATATAACAATTGTTATAATCGACTTTTAGCTGAGGCTAAGTTCTCATGTGAGACATTTTGTGCAATAGTAAGAGAAAAACTCGTAAACAAACAATCGTGTGAGCCTTTCAGATACATTTTTCCAAAGCTATATTCTATTCTGTTTTAATGAGAAAACTACTTTTTCACAATCACTTCCAAGTCTAGTCGTAAGCAAAATAAGGAAACATAACATGTTATGCGAAGCTTTAAGGCCAAAACAACAAACTATTTGCTTTAAAAGCTTTTATTCAGTTATTAATGTTTTTAAATATTAACTTATATACGCGTCGATTAGCTTTACCTCATTTTTATTTTTGTAAAAAGCACAACAATTTTTTAAAATCTTTGTATACTGTATTGATTTTTATTCAAAAAGTAAATTTTTAAACTCTTTTCTATCTTCACTCTAATGGAAAGTCAAGCTTTCAATGAGAAAATAGTATTTTGTGGCGCTTTATCACTATTTTTTTAGTGATATCGATATTTTGAGGAAAGATTTTAAATTATAAAACTGATAAAACCTTATTTTAAAGGGTATTCAATTAGCACAACTGCAATACAGAAAAAGTATAATAATCGACACAAATGAGAGCAGTTTTTGGAGTGTTTTTAATGGCCGTTTCACGCCTTCACTTAAAAAAGTCTTAAATTAAAGTTATTTGAAAAATGGCTCTTTTGATAATATAAGGCTTGACTAGAATTATTACTTTTTTCTTTATTTTAAGAACTATTTTATGATAAGAGAAAGACAGCCCAGAACTGAAATTATCTTAATGTTCAAAAACAACTCTATCAATGAGCGTCCGTCGCTTTGATAATTAGTTGCATTTTTTCTTTCTCTCGCTCTCTAAAACACTAAGTGAAAAAATTTAAAGTTATTCTTGTTCTCAGTCTTCTTAATAGTTAAAATCCGGAATTAGACGCTCTTTTATGGGTAGAAAAGCGACAAATATTTAACTCTAAAAAGTTTTCAGTCATATTAATCGATATGAATCAGTATTTATAGTTATTTTGAATATATTTGTTTCCCATATTATATAATTTATCTACAAATTTAAACTTACTATTAAAAGATTGCCATAAAATAAGATTTAATTTCTGATAATTTTGTTAAATAAATTGCAAATCAAAGTTTAATTTCTATTTATAATTATTTATTTATTTATTTTTTGTGAAATTTGTTCTCAGGTTAAAAATATTTTAATAGATAATGAGTATAATTATATATTTTCTTTTTGTTAGCTTTAATGTTAGTATTTTTGATGAAAATTACTTATTTCCTAAAAGTTATCGAGAGTTTATCAAAATTTATTATCCGAAAAAACTTAAAACATAATTGACGTGCTGTTAGCTTAAAAACCAAGTACATGTTTGTCGGCCTTTTCAATAAATTTATCGGACGACAGATTGAAAGTTCATACATATCTCGGTTTATTATGTATATAATCATCACTTACCAGTGCATCACATTATTTAATAATAGTTATACCTATTAGTAGAAAATCATTAAATGGGAAGAAAAGCCTCATATATGAAAATTCTTTTAAATGTCAGATTCTCTGATCCTCTGATGTGTCTCTGATTATAAAGTGTACATACATGGCCAGCGGCCACCTTATTATAAATTACCGGCGAACGGCTCGCACACAACTATCGTCCAAAAAGAGCTAACACGTGGGCGGAAGAAAATAACTTATTTCTCCCTCACTTGTAAAAAGTATTTGCGCTCTATTCGCGAGCATTTCAACGTCTAGAAGATTGTTCAGTTAGATTACTCTTTACGGTATGTTTTTCTTTCTGCTTCGCAAAAAATATTTATTGATTGAGAAATATTTCACTCAAGACATGTACAAATACTCGCCTATCAAACCATTAGACGCGCGGCCAGAAAAATATAGTCATAGATAAAAATGAGTTTTAAATCTTTCTACTAATCTTTGAGCAGTTCCATGAGTTTTGATAGTGGGAGGACATCATCGACATCAGTAAAGCAGAAATTTTTTTTCTTTCTTTTTTTTATCTATCGTTTTAGATATGTTTGTGTCTGAGTTTTGAAGAGCTGTTTGGAATGCGGACGTCTCATGATTTAGTGCCCGAATAGAATCCAAATTTGTTTTAGAAATAAATTTTATTTTCAATGACAAACAATTATTAGCTCAGTGAGAGTCTGGTCTAATAATATTTATTTTCTATTCTCTTCTAAGTTTGGTTTTTGTCTGACACTAACTCATGAGTTATTTAATCATAAGATATTTGTTAAATGCTATCAAAGCAAATATGCATCATATCTAACAGTATTTCTTTTTGAAAATATCACAACAACTCTATAATAATTATTAGTTTTCATATTATATTCTTTAACTTATTTTATTTATTAAAAAACATAAATAATAAGCATTGATATTGAAATTTAAATCAATTTTTTCTGATAATATTTAATTATATATTTTCTCATTAAATTGATTTTTAATTTCCCTCAGCTCTGAAAAGCTATAAACAAAACTCTCGAGACCTTCAATGAAAACAATTCAATCGTTTTATTGTCAGGTCGATCATCACCTGTTATTGATTAGGTTTTTATAGTTGAAAATAAAAAGTTCTCAAAGCAGTAAAAGTGGTTAAATATAAAACGCCTGATAAATATCTTACAACAGATTCTTAATGTATTTCTTTACGAACGTAAGACTTACTAATTATAAATAAGTCAATTAAGTTAGCGATAGACTCATTTCAAGTCTAATCTCATTTATATTTTATCAAATTTAAGTTGCATTAGATGTTAGATGAAGTAGTGATCGTCTAATATGGCATAATATATAGCATTAATCGTTGAGAAAGAATATGTTCATCTATAGGATGAACGCCTCTGCAACTCTTAATTAGTTGTTCACAAGCCTTAATATTTCTTTTGGTGGCAAAAAATTAGAAATAGTTGAATATTTTTGCTTTTAGAAAGAGGAAAAAATTATTAAAAATAATTGATCAAACTTTTTAAGGTCATTATCTTGAGTCCAATTAATCTCGAAAGTCCTTACTTGTCATTATTGCATACAAGTGTTGATTAAAGAGGAATACGCTTTTTGTCATTAATTTTTAAAAACATTTTCTTTTTTATATTTGTCTGCTTTGAGTTAAATAAAAATATTATTTTTATAAGTTTTACAAGTTTTACAAGTACTACACCCTTGAAATCGGATTATTGAAGGCTAACCATTACATGATAATAGAGTTAAATGTGTTAATAATGAATACCTAATTGATTAAACACAAGCTTTTAAGAAGAAAATGATCCGGTGATGAGTTAAGTGACTTCACGAATACTTTGTAAATAATAAATTTCCACAAAAAGTATTGTTTGGTTTTTTAAAAAAGGAAAGTACGAGTGCATGGCCTCAACTTAGAAGTGCTTTACATAGCCTTAAGTGTTGGAAACGTGCACTTCTTGGCCATTAACTTATATCCTATTGATAATACAGTACATGATTATACTCTCTTATGAATCATTCATTAATCATATTAAAAATGAAGAATCGTAGCCATTCTTGTCATTCTTGTACTTGAATTAGCTTTCCATAAAAGAAATGCTCAATCCTTAACATATCGTTGATTCAGACGTTGAATTAGAGATAAACATTTTTTCTTCTTTTTTTGAATACAGCTGATAATTATTAAAAGAATTTATGACATAAACAAAAATGAAATTTAAATTAATAGTCAGATGAGTTCACAATAATTATAAGTTCTTTGATTCTATAAGTCTGTAATTAATGCATAACATGCTCAACAACATTAATGCTACAAAAGCTGCTATTTTTAAAGAAAAACTAGAAAATCTTGTGAGCATTAAATTTTCTCTTTTCAAAAAACGCTTACATTTTAAATGTTTGAGTACTTTGATATTGAATATAAAAGAAAAGTGTTATAAATAACTTCCCGTTTGCTGCCATTCATATCACATTTTGCTCATCATATGCAATGATGAATCACTGAACGATACCTTACAGCCGATGGACTTCTTAAACATGAATAGTTTTGTTTAGCAAATAAGTCTTTTACGATACATTAATTTAATGTTTTATACTTTATGCTCTACTAAGTTATAATATAAAAATTGTTTACTTCAACAGCCTTTGGCTAAAATATATACAGCAAAAAAGTGGCAGAGACTTGAAATAAAATTTAATGCTATCAATAATTACCATAATTTATTAAAAGTTTCTCCAAGTTTTCAGACTCAAAATCAAATTATAATTCATAATATCTTTCAAAAAAGTTCTGATATATAATTTATGTTTAGCAATAATTTTAAGTTTTCAAATTATTTATCTTTTCTCATGGGATCAAAAATATTCATTTGAGACAAAATCATAGCTTTTTTAAAAGCGTGCACTTATTTGTTAGTCAAACATAAACAAAACCTCAAACTAATAGTTAAAAGTATAAGACATCTTGAATTAAGCTAATAATTATGATTTTAAGATTATTCATATTTTATTTATCATAATATTAGACAATAATCAATCATAAATGTTGTGAAAAATGTGCCCAAACTTTAACATTTATTCATAATTGAATACTTATTGATAAAGACCGGGAAAATATTTTTTCATTTACGACGTTTACCATAATAAAAAAAATCTCATTCAAAATCTCACTCATAATGATTAAAAAAATATTTTTCCGGACTTTACTTAATATATGGTAGTAATAGCTATGTTGAAATTCCATTCAATTATTCAGTAAGAAACAGCACATTTTGTCAGAAAATATTTAATATTACTTTATAAGATCCAAAAACTTTGTTAAGGCATTCGTGTTCTCGCCGTCCGCTGTGATGCAAAAAAATCTATAACAAGCTATTGCTATGAATATGAATATTTCATTAGAATTACATGGAATACAGCTGAGAGGACGGCGGGGTGGGTCACAGTTCCACAAGTTAGAAGCTCTTCAACTCGTAAATGTTTGAATATTATGAACTGTCGACTATAAGTTAGATGAGGTTTGGGTTCATCACACTTTTACTTCAATAAGACTCTAAAATCTTGAGATTTAGTCTAAGTTTTGCTCAATTATATGAACAACACTTCAATTTAATTATGAGTTTAGTTTTTTATTTGAATCGATATTTCTTTCAGCTCTTAACAGATTAGGAAAAAGATCAAAAGAAATCCTTGAATAGTACAAGATTTGAAGTTGAGATAAAAATTTTAATAATGAATATTAATTAAAAATTAAATTTCTTCAAACAAAATAATAAAAAGAAGTTTTAGTGAAAAATATCTTGAATTCTAACTTAAATAGAAAAAGATTCTTCTTTTTTGTAAGCATTTAAAAATATTTCGATTTCTAAGCCTTAGAAAAAGCTTATGAAAAATTAGGGGAACCCGAACCCATCCCTGCTGTGTAAGTGCGTGGCTCTTAACGTAAACTCCTCTGACTTCTACTTTTTATTTTCGAGAGAAAAAACTAAGCGATCGAAAGGTAAAAAGTAGTTGAAGTTTTGGGCGTTGAATGATATTATGAAAAATAATGGACCTTCAACTTAAAATCATATATTTATATAATTTATATCTATTTATATCATAGTATTTATGGGTCTCTAAAATTCTCCTAAACTTTAATCGTTTCATTAATGACTCTAATCGTTAGCAAAAACACAGTAAAAGTTTTGCTTTTTTAGGTTTAAATAAATTGAAATATTGATAGAGAAATAATTCTCTTCTCTATTATCGATTCTAATGATATATCTTTCGGCCCAATGAGTTATTTATAGGCTTTAATGAAAATTTTCTTTAATAAATAATAAATTAGTTTTTAAATTATATAATTTACGATTTTAGACGAATAACTCACATAAATATTAGTTAATAATGAGATTTATATTCAATTAAATCATAGTTTAAATCGATTTTATATATTTATTTTGTTGATTATATCAATCATATAATTAGTTTTAGGGTATATTTCATTAAATAAAAAGCATTTGCATAAAGAGATACAAATATCTCATCGAGTGATAAATAACTCTCCTGTGGTGTAAACACAAAGAGAGCACAAAAAAGTTGTATAAATAAATAAACTCTAAAAATAATGCATAGTATTGTTGTTAAAATACTAAAGAAGCAAAACCATTATTCATGGATAATAATGATTTGGCATCAAATGTCAGTATTTATATGAAGAAAAAAAATGTTTTGTTCTCCTTCGCAGATGTAAAATGAGAAGCGATTGTGTGATACAAGTCAGTAGTGACCTCTTCGCAGAGGATCCCTGTCCTGGCACTCATAAATACCTAGAAGTGCAGTATCGATGTATGGCTAAAGCAATAAATCAGTCATACACTTATGTTTTAGGTTTGTCTCACTTTAAAGTGAATTATGATTTTGTAAACAAACAAAGTTCACGTCCTTTGTAACTGTCAACTAAATTCTTCATTATGTTACTCACTATATATTATTAAATTATTTATATTTCTCGCTCTCTTACAAACATTTATCTATTTTTGATCTTTGACTAACAATACCAGTTTCCGCTGTTTTGTGTGAGTGTGTGAGAAATTTTTGTTGTTCGTGTGCTAATTGATATGCTTTTTGATAACATAGATACTGATCTTATTTATATCAGAATTACTAGAGCTTTGCTGATTGTGAACTATCTAAAGGTTTTTTACCGGTATATAAGCTGTTGTATACCAGTGTATCCATCGGTTGGGCTTAGGGGGGGGCTGTAGCTTAACCAGGCAATTTAGAGAATTTTATCCTACCTACAGGTTACCTAACAAATAAATATCTTTTTAAGGTGTTTTTATACCTGAATTTGCTAAAAGTGATCATAATGTAAAAATTAATTGTTTTGAAATTGTTCACAATAGTCTCTAAATTCTTAGAACTTTTCAATTTTTAAAAAACTAACTACAAGACATAATATCATAAGAGGCTGGAGTATTATGTTAACGATAACTTAAAAATTTGTGTCTATAAAATTTCTAATCTGTAAACTAGTATATTATGAATTTTAGATTTAAAAAATTATAAAGATTTTAAATCTAATAAAATATAAAGAATTTCATACTTAATTACTAATTATATTTATTGAAACTTTTGAAAGAATTTTATCATAATATCAGATATTTTGTTATTCAGCAATTGGTTTGATTTTTTAACTCTAATACTTTATATTTGTTTGAAATGTTCGTAGAATTAAAATTCCTGTTTTCGAAAAATAATAAAGCCTTGAAATGGGTTATAAAAAACTGAAATAAATTCTAGAGAAATAACTGATAGTATCATAAAAATTGAAAGATTTAAGACTTTGATTGACAAACTCAACAAAAAATTATAAGTTGACAATAATTATAATCTATTTAATTAAACTTTGCTTTCAATGAAATCAACCCATTATTGACATTAAGTTAAGTTAAATGAGTGTAAAATCAAATCATGTTCTATATCTCGAAATTACATAAATTTTGAAATCAAAATAAATTATTACTGACTCACAAATCAAAGTTTGATTTAAAATAATAAGAACGAGAAATGATTAACCTTTAGGTAATATTTCATTTCGTTTCTTCAATGCTGTCAATTAGTTAACTGCTCTTTTTTAAGTCTTTCCATAATTAGATCTAATGCTGAATCACATGAAGACTCGAAGCAATAAAATTGATTGCTCTCATAATTTGAAAAACCCTTCAAAATAACTAATCAGAAATAGCCTCTGAGAACACTTGAGGTAGAATTCAAAGAAAAGGATACTGTCATTCATTTAGAAGATAATGGATTAGTCGTTGTTTCCAACGAATAGTTGATTTCAGTTTTCACACTCTATTCTACACAATTTGATATTTAATAAAATTTTCTGCTGTTATAGCTTCAGATGTCATTTCACGCCTAATATGTTTTCATATATATTGTCCAAAAGTATCCCAATATATGTTCAGCATTAATAAAATTATGATTTTAATCGCATGTAAAAAGTGACCCATTTATTGATTTTTTAAATTAACGCAAACTCTATAATCTTTTCAATGACATTAATTTTCTGATTAACAAAATTTTATATCATTTATGTATTTAAAAGTTTTTTGCTTAAAGTGAAAGTCTTAAGCTTATTGTCAGATAATCCCCATAAATACCTTTTACCAAATTCGCTCAATTTTTTCATTCTATAACTCAATCAATAGATTAACACAAATAAAAGTATATCTAATATCAGCTAAAAGGTAACAAATGGTTGGGTGTGTATTAAAGTCCTAAAAAGCTATTAAACATCAATAAAAAACAAAATACTATGAATTATAATGATTTCTCTGCCTTTACACAGTATTTGCTGAATGTGCTAAAAGATTGTGATCTATATATTGAATCGAGTCTTCTCTTTGAATCCCCAAAACTCTATTCTCTTCACATAATATATTAAATGATTTCCTCTCTGAGCAAAGTGTCATTAATCATATTTGTGTTACCTGAGCAACACTGCAAATAGTATTTATAATGAATATCGCTATTCTCCAAATTATTAAAAGAAGAGTAAATCCCGAACTCGTAATCCTAAATATCTGATGAGATCCTCATTTAAAGCTTAACAAGATTTTCCGTTAATTAATTTTAATTTTCTTCTTATGGGAAAAAGATTTTTAATTTATTATTAATTTTTATTTAGCGTGTGATTCAGTTCAGAATTTGCTGTTATTATTGTTACGATTTCGAAAACTAAATTAATCATATAATTCGTGTCAAAAGCAGAGTATAAAACAACTCTACACTAAAATTGAAAGCTTGAAGCAATTTTGAAGCGTTACAAACATGAAGCCTCACTTTTGTGGAAGAGCTGCTGCAGCTCTCTATTTGAGTTCATGTTTGAAAAATTAAAAACTTTTGAAAATTTTATTATTATTATTATTATTATTCAGACTGCGATCGAGTTTTTCATTAAAGTTGTTTTATTCAAATATTTGAAAATTTTGGTTTCCATCCCATGAATATTAAACAAACTTTCAAAAAAGCTTTGAATGTTAATTATGATTAGAGTTAAACACGTTTCACATAAGATTTAAACGTATTTACACTTTAGGTTTTGGTCGAAACAGAAGGTTTGCTGATTCGAGCGTTAAAATAAAGTAAAAATAAATGAATACAAATAAAACAATAAATATGTAAACATCAAAGCTCTCCAAAGCTGCTGTTTTTTCACTATCGCCAAACTTTCCCCACAAAAAAGATTTCACTTTCACTGTATTCTGAAATAAAAAATTTTCTATTATTCTAATCCAATGCCTATTGCTTTATAATTTTAATTATAGCTGTGGTTTGAAGAAAAGTTGCACCTTATCCGCCTCCAGCTCATTATTCGATGACCCCTGTCCTGGTACTCTCAAGTATCTGGAAGCTCATTATCAATGTGTGCCAGGTATCCAAACAAATAGATCTATTACGCAACACAACCTATCCCTTAACATCGATTCTAATCAAGCAATTCCTTATACACCAATCAATTCCAATCATTCATTGCTTTAATTTAATTTCTTTCTTTATCTAAACTTTTTTCTTCTCTACTATAACTACTTCTTATGCTCTGTTTCCCACTTCTATTTTGCCTGAGCTTCTCCTCAATCTTAAGCTTTGATTCTCATGTTTTTATTGATTTTGTTTTAACAGAACTTTAGTTTTTTGTTTTATTCAATAATCATTTTGTTTGAAAGCAAACTAGTGTTTGAGGCAGTTTTCAGTAATTATTTGTTTGTTTGTTTGTCTGTTATTGATGTATAAGTTTATCTCTTGGTTCTCATTATTATTTCTTGTAATGATTGATAAGTCTAATAATGATTTTTTCATATGTACGTAAATATTGATTAACTATACTTTTTGCTCATTTCGATATATCCGTAACCCAGAAAAAAAACAATTAATTAGTCCAATAGTATAACTAATTCAATCCCACTGTAGTATTAGTTTTATTAATCATTATATTCCTTCATATCTGAACCACATTATAATCACTTAATTTATAACAATTTCAATGATAATACAGTACGCATTCTCTTGATATGCATGAAAATAAATATATTATTTTAAATGCAAGGAAAACAGATGAATGACTATTAATAATAAATTCTACTCTAACTTTATTTTTTATCTCTTCTGAAACTTTCGAAGACTTCATAAATTAAATTGCTTTTAAGCCTATTCTCCTCAACACAAAAGGTCATAAATTTATTTTCTCAGTTTCTCTCTTTATTTAGATAACTATTACTATTATAAGTTTCACATTTTTTCCTCTTAACTTGTGATAGTAATTGATTTGCCTTTCCTTGTTGTTGATTATATTGTTGTTGTATTGTTGCTGCAGCACAACTAACTCTATTTTCTTTTCTTGTGTGACTTATTTCTCGATTCTTATCGTAACTTTTGGTCGATATTATTAATTTAGTTCGCACTCACTTTACTTCTTTTCGTACAAAACTTATTCTCTTATTTTCCTATTTTCTTAGCCTCGATTCGCCGATTACTCGCGAATAATCGATTTAATAATCATTTCAGAATCAGGCAAATGATCAATAGTTAGAGAAAAGTAAAAATTAAGATAAATAACAAAAGTAATTTGCAATAAAATTATTTTTCAATATTGTCTCGAGAATCGGCGATTTGTGAGCAAACTCTTGATTAGATCTCTCAATCATTTCTTATGTGTATTTCTGATTAAAGTAAAACTTTTAATCAATTAGTAACTAAAATGTCTGAACCCTATGCAGAGTCAAAATCTGCTTCACTGAGCACAATGAAGCCAATACTGCTTCACACTCTACCACAGCCACCAATCAAATTATTTCCATCAAACCAAACAACACCAAAAACAATAATAACGAGCACAACATCCCCATCAGTATCAGTAAATAGGGAATTAGTTCCATCATCATCGCCATCACCCAAAGACCATCACGAGAACACATTACTAAGCCGTCCGCCAATAATAGTCCCATTAACACAATTATATCGTACGAGTAGTACTACATCTCAGGATAATTTGATCCCTGGAGAGAAAGAGAAGGAGAACGCAGTGACATGGCCTTCACCGGTTAGTATATCATCGAATACAACACCAATCACACCAACAATCGCCACAACAAAAGTATCGCCACAATCATCATCACAATCAAGTACTAGTTCTAGCACTACAACAACAACTACTACTACTAATAGTAGTAGTAGTTGTTGTTGTAGTAGTAGTTGTTGTTGTTCTAGCACTACAACAACAACTACTACTACTATTAGTCCATCC